>JAIOTZ010000010.1:0-284467 GCA_023374045.1 Limonium bicolor | reverse complement strand
GAATGTTGTGGTGTTACGGGAGAAATTAAATGGAAGGGAATGGATGAGTGTGGTGAGCGAATTCTTCAGACTCCCGTCGTGCGTGTTGTGTTGTTATGGTGCAGAAGGGTGAGTGTTTATTAGAGGCAGAGGAGAAGAAGATCCGTACGAAATTTGATTGCTGATTGCTCCTTGATTGCTTGGGGGACAGAAAGCTGGAGACGCGTGAGGAAATAAGGTAGGCGGTGCGGCGGAGTAGATGGATATGGCAGAACAAGTTGCAGACGACGGCGAAGACGGGCGAAGAAGAAAACTGCGCGGGACTGATTCTAGTCATGCCGCCTCACGTCCGCTTTAAAATAGGCGGTTGCTTGGTGTGTTGTCCGCCTCAAACAAGGCGGTTGCCTTGGTGTGTGACGTCCGCGTGTGTTTACCTCACAAAATGGGGCGGACAAGAGCTCTCAAGGGCTGTCCGCATGGCTCACCTCACAAAATGGGGCGGACAAGAGCTGTCCGCATGGCTGTCCTCCTAGTTCTGGGCGGACACAACTTGTGCGAGTCTTGTCAACTTTGACTGGCTCTAGATTATTCTTTGGACTCCGTTTTTTGAACCGCCTACGGCTATGCGTTCGTCTCTTCGTGTACTTTGCTCCTAGCTTGGATTTTCCTCATGTTTAAACCAATAAATTTGTGAGATAATCAATAAACAAATAAACTAGAGGAAAAACATACGATAAGTGAGAAATGAGTAGAAAAGTGCTGATATAATATATGAAATACACCCATAAAAACATGCTCATTTAGACACTTATCAATGACTGGCTTAACCAATGAGGCGGAAAGCCTATAGCTTGGAGAATATTTTCCAGAAAGTCCCATTCAAGCCTGTCATAAGCTTTGCTCAAGTCCATTTTTAGTGCAAAGAAACCTTTCTTTGTAGCTTGACATCTATCAATAAAATGATGCATTTCACCGGCTAGAATGACATTGTCCGTAAGGAGTCTACCACCAACAAAACCAGACTGGTTATAGGATATCAGCAAAAAGCATATGTAGAATTCTATTAGCAAGAAATTTTGCCACGATTTTGTAAATAAAATTGCAAAGAGCAATGGGTCGGTACTCATCAATATTCACAACACCTTTAATCTTAGGAATTAAGGTGATGAGATATTGATTAATATAGTCAGGCATAGGCTTACCCATAAGAATCTCCATAACAGTCTGAGAGACTTGATTCCCAACAGTATTCCAATATGTTTTAAAAAAATTTCCCATTGAAGCCATCAGGGCCTGGGGCTTATCTTGGCCCAGCTGTTGCACTGCTCTTACAATCTCTTGAACAGAATAGTCACCCTTAAGTTCATTAACAAAATCCAACTGAAGTTTGCCTCGAACTACATTGCCAAATTGAGGATTGATAACTGGAATAGTGGAGGTGAACAAGGACTGGAAATAACTAACAACAATCTTCTGAATCTGATTCCAAGAACACTTCATTTCACGATTCTCATTAAATAACCCAAAAATTTCTTTTCTCCTTCTATTGAAAGAAGCTTTGGAGTGGAAGTATCCCGTGTTCTTATCCCCTCAACAATCCAAACTATCTCTAGACCTTTGTCTTCACCAAACTTCTTCTCTATAGGAAAGGAGTTCGATCTCCAATAGAAGTCTTCTTTTATTAGCAAGAGAACCAATGGTGGGATGAACTTTGTTAAGAATAGCCAATTCTTTTTTATTTCGTTTACAACGGATTTTACCAATGGACCAGCCACCCCCTCTTTTAACTTTGAGAACAAGACTACTAGAAAACTTCCAGTTCTGATTCGTAATACCCTACACTTCCTGGATACACCTTGGATCCAAGATCCATGCATTCTAAATTTAAACAGCCTTGCTGGGATGTGGTGGCTGCCAAAGAATCTGATAAGTAAAGGGCTGTGATCAGAATTTTCTCGAGAGAGATGCTGAACTGAGATATTTGGGAAACGATCAAGAGCCTTTGAGCTTCCAAAAGCCCTATCCAAACGTGACAGGGAGTGATTATCACCAAGTTGCCCATTAGAGAAAAGTGTCATTATCCCCAAAGAAGCCAAGGTCAATAAGGTCACTCTCCAGGACAGCTTCCCTAAAAGGTTCCATAACACTCTCACTTTAATTCTGCCACCAATTTTTTCCGAAGAGAAAAGAATCTGATTGAAATCACCAGCTATGATCCACAGATTATATACTTGCTTTCTAAGAATCTTCATTAACCTCCATGAGAGATATTTAAGTTTCCAGTTTGCCCAGCCAAAATCTTGTAAAATGGAAGCAAAATTCCCAGGAAAGGTCACTTCTGCAGCCATATGATGTCCTGAAATATTGACGATATCAACAACAATGTCACTCTCCATAGAAGGGCAAGACCACCACTTCTACCCTGCTGCTGACTGCCACTCCTTCATACTGATGAAACTTAGCAAAAAACATATCCATATTAGCACTAGATTTGTGAGCCTCAATTAAAAAATTAAGTCTGGTCTGATTTAGAAATCAAACCAGAAACCCAAGTAACAGCACTTGGGCTTCCCAAACCCCTACAGTTGAAAGATAATACAACTCATTGAAATCCCAACGACACAAAACCAGAGCCTGAATAGCCAGAGTAGATAACCCCAGCCTAGAAAGGACTGTAACAACAAACCAACGAGTACTTTCAACAACCAACTAGAATTCCACACGCTTCAGAATAGTTTCGTCGGCTAAGCAAAGAATATCAAACCTGGTTGACATAGATTGGAGATTATCCACACCACCAACAAATTACTACCAATCGTCTCAAATGAGCACAATAATCACCTCCCTTCTCTGTGAAATTCAATTTCCACCTGCAGTCCAACCTCCAAATCGTCTGGTTGAAAAAGATTGAAAATTATCAACACCACCAACAAAATATTGAAGATCCAGAAGGCTGTCGCCTCCAATAGTCTCAAACTAGCACGATAATTGCCTCCCTTCTCTAAGAACTTCGATTTCCACTTGCTGGAGTCGAAACACTGCGAAGCTTGGTTTCTACTTCTGCGCAGAAGACTCTCGAACGGAACAGACACAGAAGACACAAAATACTGGTAAAGCGAAATATCTTAATTTGAATATGCAAAATCCAAATATCGTCTGGTTGTGCAGGAAGGGATGGAGTATCTTGACCGGAGTTGCAATATCTGACAATTCTCTTGAGTTGGAAACACTTTGTCCAAATCTGCTAATCAATCAACACAGATAGGTAGGAAGGAGCCTGATAATATCACACCTCTAGGGATATGAAGGGGAAGGATAGAATCGCCTCCAAATTCGTCTCAGTGACAGATAATTTACTATAGCCCTATCCTATCTTTCGAGAGGAAAAACACATCTCACTCTTTTACTTATTTATGCAAATACATTTATTTATTTAATTTATTTTTCTTTGTGTATCACATTACTGTTAATAAAAAGACTAACCTATCAATTATCAATGGTGAGGAATAAATGATGGCAGTTGGCGAGTAGCTTTTGAAATTGTCATTTATAGCTAGCTGCCTACCTAATGGAATTGGTCTAGGAATACCAAATTAATTGTAAAATCCTTTAATATTAGTTGGAGTTTGCCCTAACCATTTTGAAAATTATGGGGACGGGCGTGCACGACAAAAGTCATAAAAAGACGGATGAATCGTGTACTTTCCAGATCTTTTGCATAAAGGATGACTGCCCGGTCTTCAAACTTTGAGAACTCCACTTGTTGTAATTTCTAGAGTAGAGTTATTACTATTTGTAGACGACTTTTGACTTTGGTAGAATATCAATGATTAGAATTTATCTGAAGTCTATCGAGCATGCAATGTGGAAAAAGAGTCGCAAAGGTATCGATATTCATAACCAGGTATATCATCAAGGATGAAAGATAACATAGGAAGAGTAACATTATAGATGAGCTACTTTTCAAAAAAAAAAACATTATAGATGAGCTATATATCAAACTTCTAGATGATTACTATATATTCTTCAATGTGGAATGCATTATTGAGTTTATTATGTATTGTAATGTATGCAAATGTATAATTCTGACATAGTTTCAATGTAATTTGTAACAAGTCGTGTCACTTTTTAACTTTTTTTTTTAAAGGGAATATTACATGCACATTAATTTTTAGAGTATGCCGTTCATCGATCTCAAAAAAAAAAAGTTCATAGCTATCACCGCTACTCTATCTATTTTTTAGAATTTTACCTATAATCAGGTGTTAGCCTACTATTCAACTACTATTACCCGTACTTCTACAACAAACTAAATGTCATTGCACCCGGGGCGGAGCGGAGAGAGGGGATAGGGTACAACACATCCTCCAATTTTGTTAAATTACATAAAATTATAGTGTAAAAAAATTTTAAAAAATTTTGATAAAAAAACCCTAACTTTGTATAATTTTGTTCATGTCCCCTAACTTGAATTTCTGATTCCGCCCTGATTGCACCATTCACTAACCGCCCTAATCACACTTAACTTTATCATACTTTAAATACTAAAATATACTAACATTTATGCAATTTAAGCTAGTAGGACCTTAATGTAATCCTAACTCTTTAGGGATTTTTAAGTATTAGATTAGTCTGTTTTCTGTTATTAGTTGATTTTCACTTTTTGGCACATTCACTAGTTAACCTATTCTGTACTGGTAAGTGTATTTTGTGAGGCCTAAGGATGTGAAGCCTTTAATAAAAAAAAGTGTCATATGTCTCTTAAATTGCATAAAAAGTGAATGGTCCCTATGAGTCTGGCCGTTGATGCCGTATTTACAACACATTTTGACACTCTATATCTAGATTCTGCAAATAACATGTTGACACCCACAGAACAATAAAAATAACAAAAAATTAGCCACAAATATTCAAGTAACTTTATGAGTTCATCTTATTTTTATGCAACATTTTTTGTTTGTCATATCAGCACAATATTTTATATTTTGGTGCCTATTAATTGATCAATATTTAGCTAAGCCTTTTAGACCCATCTAATAACGTATTACCAATTTGGTTTGTCTAGCTTGACTATTAGACCCCACTTATAAACTACCCAAGTAACACATGACAATCTATGAGTGGCTACAGTAAGGGGGGAGTTTGTTTTTGTAATAAAAAGTAAATCAAAATAATTATGTTTCATATTATTTGTTTAGACATTTTTTCTCATTTCATAAAAAACAAAGATAATGAGATTTTCCGATATAGTTTGAGATTCTTAACTTCCTCTAGAAAGTGCAATTCTTTTTCTTTGAAACTCTTTGACTTATATCTGGTGGGTCATTAATAAACATTGATTGATGATCGATGAATGTTGACCAGTTATTGGTAGATGTTAATCGATAATTGATGACCATTGACTAACCCATTGACCGCTGATAGATGGTCGTTGACATATCATTCATTTCATTTATTTTTCTTTGTTCAAAACAAAGGCCCCTGAGTAAAATCGAATGACACCTTTACGTTTCTATCTTTTTCTTTTGTATAATTTTAAAGTGTTGTAGTTTATTAAATATAAGTCCAAATAACATAAATTTTATACCGTTGTTCATCATAATTCAAGTTCTTCAAAACAAGATCCAACATGAATATGTTTTGATATATTTAAATGTTAGATTTTTTTAAGTACATAATTTTTAGATTTCACTGTGAAAAAATAAAATACATAATTTTTATACGTTTTGACAGTGCTAGCTTTTTCTATATTGTTAGTCATCAAAGAGTTGGATGGGGGACGGTCATCTTTTTTTATTGTGCAATGATTAATAGTCGAACCACATTAGCCTTCATTGACAGTGTTAGCTTCTTCGACGATGTTAGTCGTCCTAGGGTTATGTATGGGGGTAAGGTTATATCTTTCTTGAGTGGTTGTTAACAACCGAACCACATTAGCATTCTTTAATTCGGTGAACCTAGACGTTGACCTGTGGGATCCAACGAAAACACGTTTAACCTTTCGTTTTTTGAAAAATGAATTTTTCATTTAAGAAAAGTGGATCTTATGTTTAAAAAGAGTGAATCTTATGTTTAAGAAAGTGAACCTTTTACATTAAACAATGTGAATCCTTTATTTTAAAGTGAATCTTTAGTTTAAGAAAAGTGAATCTTATGTGAGAACAATGTGATCGCTTCATTTATTGATAAGTGAATCTTAAGATTAAGAAAAGTGAATCAACGATTGTTAAAAAGTGAATCCAAAGTTTTTTAAACGTAAATTAGTGGTTTAAAATAAGCGAATCTTGTAAGAGATTGTGTAACTAAAATGAATTAGAGGTTTATGAAAAGTAAATCAAAAGTTATTACAAAGTGAACCTAATCCCTGCACTACAAACCTAAAAATGTCTTCAATGTTTTTTAACTTTCCAATGGTGAATTTTAACACGTGTGATGCAGGGTAATCTTTTTTTGATGTCTTTTGTTACATCTATATTGTCATCACTAAATCGATAATTTTCTCTAATCCCTAAACTACAGAAGCTAAAAGTTCCTTTGAAGTTTTAGTAAATTTATGACTGCAAATAATAATTCTTTTCAGATTATTATTGAAGGAGATTAATTTTTGTTAATGAATAACCTTCACTTTTAATATGTAATATACTCATTACAAAACATAATATTTCAAGTTAACCAAAATGTATATTCATTATAGTGTTAAAGAGTACGAATTATTACAAACAATGGTATAATTATTTTTTATTTTTACACTTATATTTTATAGTTTAACATTTTAACATTTTGAACATTTTTTTCTTTCCCCAGTAACAAAGATCACATTCACATCCTGGAAAAAAAAAACACATTCTGTGTGGACGTAGCATAAGCCACTCATAGATTATTGAGACTTGACGCTAAGCTACGATGAAGATGGAGCTAGCTACAACTTTAAAAAGTAACAAATCACATATGTTCATATATTAACTCATACTATACAACAGAATAAATTGTTTGAGATGTAAAAGTTAACTCAATACCGAATTTAGAGAGAAACGATTATTGAACTTTAATTAGTCTTCTCGACATTTCTAAAATAATTAGTGTTTTGACACTTGCATTTCGAACTTTGGATGGTAGACATGAGAGCATAAGACAAGCAAGCGCGCGGCAATTTCTTTTTTGTCTCTGATCCTGAGTACAATAAGTGCTCACAAGGGTAACATGATGATCAAGAACTTTTATGTTCCCCTTCAATACTTCTTTCACCTTTATGACCCCAACAAGGTAACAGACAGATGACATTAATGAAGCCAACTAGCATAGATTTAAATTTTCACTCTTATGTGCGTAAAGAAGCCGGGGGGTGAATCGGGGGAGAAACGAGAAAGCCAATTAATGTGCGTCAATATGAGAGAGAAATTTGGGAGATCCATCGATTCATCATGCACCATTTTCTCTATACTGTACCGTTTTTCGGTTTCTCTGATAAGCAACGGCAGACAACAATAAAAAAGTTGGATGATGATAGTATCAGAAAACCCAGATCTATCATATATTTGACATTGCCACTAGACCATTACCATGTAGTTTAGAGGAGAGGGAGGATGGATAGACAGGACAAAAAGTTTGTTCTATCAAACAGCTCTGCAGAATCAAAGCTAACCTAGCTAAGTTATAATGAATGAATCTGAATGGTTGTAGTCTGACGGACAAAACAACGATTAATCAGATCAACAACATTGTTCCGTATCCTTCTAAGGCAGAAAGAACAAAGTTTAAATCAAACACACAATATATATAAAATAATCACATCATCTAACTAACCTTTCTTTTCCTTTCATCAACCGACAATCTTACTCCCATAAACCAGTAACGAAAATTGCTCACCGCCATCACCATCTTGCAGCTGCATCATCTCCACTTCACTCAATTTCACTTTCTCTTCTTCCTGGTGTAACCACAACCTACTCTCAATCCCACATCTCTTTCTAAACATAAACACACCAGACCCACCACTATTCCCAAAGAACCAACCGTGTACATCCCAGAACAAATCAATTAACAACCCATCAACAAAAACAGTTGAATTCCCTCTAAAATTCCATTTCAAACGCTTCACTCTTACCACAACTCGTCCATCTACACTCACACAAAGTACTGGGTATTTCAAACCTTCATCCTCACCAACACACCAAATTGAAATCTCATGCATCTCACCACATTCACTAAACTTTGTTTTCGTCATGTATAATAACGACTCACCTGAATAATACTCCTTTCTTGAAACCAATGCCCATTTCGACAACATTGAAGATGATGATGATGATGATGATCCCGCTATACTCTTTAATAATTTCTTATTCGATACTTCACCACACAAATCACCCAACATTAACCCGATCTCAGAATTAACTAAGACAATGAGGTAGAATCCGCTTACTGGTTCAACACCACCAGAGTATGAATCGTAGTTAGCTTCTGTGAGATCCCAGAGAAGTTCGATCTTTGTGGTGGAATTGTTGAGTTCGATTGATTTCGTACCCTTTTTCTTGCGGAAGAGACGGGTAGCGTTGGGTTGTTAGTTGAAAAACTAGTGGTTGAAGAAGATGGGTTTTTATTGTCGTTGAAAGTTATGGTTAGAGATTGATGACCGATTTGATTTCTTGACCAAGTGAGTGTGACTATGACTATAAGGTGTCTGGAAAGAGTGGTGATGTTGTATTGTGAAGTGACTGTGATCTGGGTTGCTGGTGTTGAGGGTGTGATTAAGTGGTGTTGGTGGTGGTGGGAGATGATGGGGGATTGGTGTTGGTGGCGGTGGTGGTTTATTTGGCTTGAACAAGTTGTTTCTGAAAGTCTAATTGCGTGTTCACTGAAACAACCCACCATATCCCTCATTTCTTTCTATGAACTTAATTCTATGGTGGTAGATTAAGAGGAAGAGATTGGTGTTAGATGGAGAGGAGGGGAATGGGATTTGGAATTTACTCCATTAAAAAAAAAAAAAGGAGAGAGGAATTTCAGAGTGAATTAGTAGGGAGAACTTACCTAATGTAAGGGGGGAATCCAGAGTACTGACAGATCCATATGTGAATGTGAGTAACTAATAATGATTCCCTTCACACGCCTTGAAATCTGGTTGTATTTCAGGAGAATGGGAGAATAGGAGAATAGGAGAGGAATGAAATTGAACAGACCCAGGAAGGAAGGAAGAAAGACATACACCGAAAGACCAGGATTATTTTAAGGAGCTTAAGAAGTGAACCTTCCTCTCCTCCTTTTGCGCCCAGTAGTACATCAATCCATCTATCTACCTGAGATGATTAATATATAGTTCTATACATGTGCATAATATATAAATATAAATATATGCAAGCGGGAGTCAAGAAATAGAGAGCAAGGGAGACGAAGGAGAATGAATTTGAATAAGAAAGTGGAGAGCAAGGGTGCCGCTAGTTTCTGGTAGAAAGATGAGTTGAAATTTGGAAGTGCTCTGATTTTTCTCTCTGGGTGATTCGCTTTCTGCAGCTGCTGCTTGTCTTTTCTTTTCTTTTTTCGCAGAGGAAGATGAATGAAAGGGATTAGCCCAAATAAAGAGGAAAACACAAATAAAGTAAATAAGGACTGTCAAGAATTCAAAAGTGATGTTCGTTTGTTGTTTTTCTTCTGAGATGAAAATGAAACAGAAAGTTGGGTTGGTTCCAGTTGGCAACCAAAAAGAAGAAGAGGTTGAACTTTCGAATTTCGTTCTCCTCTCTCTTTTTTCTTTTTAACAAACTTTTTTATTTTATTTTTTACTTCTCGGTGAATAACATAAAACCGGGTGACAATAAAAAAAGAGTAACCTGATAGTGAAAGTCTGGCTGGCCCATCGCCTGAATTGAATACTCCAAACCCAAACCAAACCCAACTTCTCAACCTTTTTTTTTTTAAAAAAAAAAAAAAAAAAATCCTATACCTATCTATACCAGCAGCAGCAGCAACCAGCAGCTCAGTGTGATTAACACACCACCACATCTTACTTCCAAGGATAGACATGAAAAAGAGAGAAATTAAAGTCTTTGTTTTGATTTCCCACTTTTGTCCCTCTCACACTTCAATCATGAAAATGACAATCATAACCGTATGATAATAATGTGGGTTTCCATAATGCTGCTACTAGTAATAACTACGCTATACCACACCACCCAAACCGAAGATAAGATACGTGTTTGTGAAACAACTAACACACTAGATGACGGATCTACTAATTCTCCCCCACCAAAATCATCTGTCTTTTTCATCAATTGAAGTGTAATCGTTTGAGAATTTCATTTTTTAGTGTCCTGACTTCTTCAAACCGGGAATATTTTAGTGTCCTGGGCTTCTTTTCCCCCTATCTATCTGTTGAAAACTATCACTATACAACGCATAACCAAACGAAAACCCCTATCACAGATACGAGATGGTTAAAAAAAGAGAGAAGAGAACGCGCCTCACGCGCTTCTCCCTCCCCTCACCTCTTTCGTCCCCTATCCATGTCGATGGAGTGCTTTTTTCGCCTGCGCAGCTGAACATTAGCTCCTCTGTGAGCTCCCCTATCATGATTATCCCTAATCAGAACCAAATGGAGCGTTTGTAACAGTGTCACTCCCTCACAACCGACTTCAATCCAAGTCAGAGAGTCTAATCCGAATTCAATGCTACCGAGTCCCGAAGAAAATGCGCCTGATGAATCGTGCTCCTCCCTCGACATACTGAGAAGAAAAATCTGTCTGCAGCAACTCTACAGGCTACTCGCTCCTGCTGAAAAGGTAAATCCTATCTCACTCACTGGGATTGCGAAAATTTTTCTCGTACCTCCAGACGAGTTGCTTGAAGCTCTCAAACTGTTACGGGTAGTCCTAAAAATCCCAAAATTAGAAAATAGGAATAGGAACCCTAATTTAAACTCTATTAGCGTCTTCATCGACCGTACTCCCCCAGTGATTCTCTCTGCCCGTCCAATGGACTCTATCATCTCAAACTGCAAAAAATGCATATCCATCCCGCTGAAATGAGTCTGTTTGATGAAAATAGTCTCTCAAAGTCTCATGCGCATCTTGACATCCAAAAAGCTCTGTTTGGAAGAGTTTGGAGTCCAAATCGGGTCACGGCCAAGCTGCTTCAAAGTGGTTTGTTCCAAATGTGGAAGCCAAGGCCAGGTTTCAAGGTAGCAAAAGTCGCAGCAAATCGATTCTCCTTTCAATTTGCCACTGAAGCGGAGAAGAGAAATTTCCTGCTAAATGGCCCTTGGCACTTTCAGAATCGCCTGCTGGCGGTGGCTGACATCAACCCTAATATCAACATCGAAGAACATGAAACTTCGACGGTTAATATTTGGGTAGGTATTCATAAAGTGCCTATTTCTTTCTTCAACAAAGAGTCTGCAATATTCATAGCGAACAGATTAGGGAAATTTCTGGAATGCTCTGATAGGTTGAACCCCTTATCGGCTAAAGTGCTAAGAGTGAAGATTGAGATGAATATTTCAGATCCCTTGTGTCGTATGATAGTCCTTAAAACTGCTCAAGGAAACAAGGTCTGTCGAGTGTCATACGAGAATCTGCCCAGTTTCTGCTATAGATGTGGGAGGATTAGTCATATTATGGCGGAATGCATTTTTAACAGTGAAGCCTCAGGGTCTAACGAAAGATATGGTCCTTGGATTAGAACTGAATTTGCTAGAGCAATGGACATTGCTAATGACTGCAAACTCCTTAATCAATGGAAAGAAGAAGGAGTGCTTGACAGTATTACAGTTATGACCTCTCAAGCGGAGCTTCTTCCAGACAACTCCCCTCTCAATGTTGATGTTAACCTTTCCCTTGCAACTTTACCCTCGGTTACAGCCCCTACTAATGCCTTACCCTAAGCTCTTCTCTTTTGGAATCTTAGAACCAGAATCTCCCTCCTCTCAACCAGGAACCTTCGAACCCTCTGCTGAGCTACTCCCCAGATGATATCCTTCTCCACAAGAACCAGGACTCCTCTCAGATACCTATTCCTAATATTATCCAGCCTGAAAACCTTGAAAATGCCCCCCTCCTAAAGTCTCAGCCTCAATCTTCAGATGCTCACCTCTTAGCTTGGCAAGCAGCTATTACTTCCTTTCTTCAGAGTTTAACAAAAATCAGCCCATCATCCCTTCCTACATTTCCTCAGGACCTCACACCTCTCCTCGGATAGCCCTGAAATACCCCGGGATTTAAAACAGTGATTAATTAGGCTAATGAAAAATTTAAGAGCTTAATTAGTCTTAAATAAATACGTAGGAACGATTCCCGAAGAAAACGGATTTGTAAACGAGTTAAAACGCAAACGAGCTTTAAAACACGCTTTTCGAGAAACCGGGAAAAACGTGATTTTAAACGGGTTTAATAAACTCGTAATAATTATAGTTAGTTTAATATCTATAATTAGACCATAGTGGGGTCTAGAGCTATTAAGATTAATTAAAGAGAAAATTCCGAAAAACGGACCCGGTGAGTGAATAGTGTAAAACCGGGAAGTTGGGGGTATTAATGTAATAAGTAAAAAAAAAAAGAATTTAATTAACCCACCCTTGTAATTTATGTGATTGGTTACTTAGTTAGTAATGGGGGCACATTTTATATTTTCAAACAGCCCTCTCTAATTCCTAATACACTAACAGACAAAAGAAATAAAGCAAAGAAAGTAAAATCGTAAGGGATGCTCTCTCACCTCTATTTCCTTACCAGTCACGATTTACCTCTCTGTAACATCTTCTTCCTCTGTAAACCCTCATTTGCGATTTCAACAGAGAGCATCAACCTCATCTTCATCCTCTCTTTTCTTGCTCGATACAACACCAAGCCATACAAAAACCATACCGTTGGATTCCTCATGTCAAGGGCAACATATTCCACCCTTCAAAAACTAGAAACCCTCACCTTCATCTCCATGACCGTGAGCTCCTTTGCAGTTCGAAGTGGTGCTTTTGACCCTTCTTCATCTTCTTAATAGTCCAAGGTAAATATAAACTCAAAGTCTCCATCTTCCTAGCTTGTTCGTGCAAAAGTCAAAAAATTGCCCACGTTGATATTTTCTCCACTTCCCAGTCAGTTTCGGTTTCAACAGGGGGCTGAGTTTTGCTGTTCTTGCTTGTCCAAGGATTACACTCAGGAGATTAAGGTAATTCCTTGGTGTTAAAGCCCTAAAAACAAGCTCTTGAAAATTGGTTTGGTGTGAAACGGGGGAATTAAACTAGATTGTTGTGTGGTTTGGGGTATGGATGTAGATAGCAAACTATACCTCTGTTGTTTGTGGAAACCAGAAGAGAAAGAGAGAGCAAGAGGAGGAGGGAAGAAGAAGGGAAAGAAATCAGTGAGCTAACAAGGTATTGAGCATACCTTGAAGTGGCTTTCTTCTCTGTAACATATTCTGAACGTGGAAAAATGACCTTGTATGGTGTAGTTGGAAACTACAATATTGCTTGATGAATGAATAAGTTAAATGATGCTTAAGTGTGCAAATAAACCTAGGAACTAAGTTAATAATGTGTATTAACAGAAGGGAAATTTAATGTGCTGTTACGGTGGTTTTATGCTTAAATAAACAGGGATGTTAACTGTGTTTGTGAGCTGTTAAAATGTGGTGAGAAGCCATAGATTGTAGAAAAGTTCTGTCAAATTATATCTAGAAATGTAGGGCTTGAGTGTGTTATGGCGTGAGGTTGAAATGGTAAGGAAGAAAGATTAGAAGAGTTGCAACAGAAAGCAAACTAGAAACCTGTAACAGAGAAGGAAAAAAAATAACAGTGAATGAGCTAGTTGACAGATGAGTATATAGAATGGTTAGATTAGTTTTGAATGACTAAACATGCTATATAATATGTAGGAAGAGTGTGGGGGGAATTGGGATAAGCTTTGAGTTGAAACAAAAGCAATAACATATTTATTTTTCAAACCTGTAAGTGGTCCGGGTCTGTAAACTAGGACAGAAACCCGGACCAGTGCCAAAACACGGCAGAAACATATATCAGAGGAGTGGTCCGGGTTTACAAACCAGGACACAAACCCGGACCACCCCAAAAACTCACCCGAGAGATTTCTGAATTAAGGGTCCGGGTTTGCAAACTTGCATGCATACCCGTACCAGTCTAAATCGCACCCGAGAGTTCTGCAACCATGTGGTCCGGGTCTGCATACTAGGGTCCAAACCCGGACCAAGCGATTAAATTACCCAGGATTGTCCCAGTGAGTTGGTCCGGGTATGTAAGTCCGGACGGTAACCCGGACCAACCCCAAGAGTATACAGAATGTGTTTTAAAGCCTAACTAAGGATGGGTAATGTATTATAAGATGATTAGGACTTGTTTGATGGTGTTTTATGGTCATTAAGAGTATTAACAAGCTTAGAAAGTAATATTAAGTTTGTAACTTATGTATAAAGGATTTTGATGACAATGAGAAGTAAGGACTTGTATAGGTTAACTTGGAATGTCATGACTAAGTAAGTAAGTTCGGGAAAACGTTAGCGAAGTAACAAGTGAGTTAATCATGGGTAATTAACCTCCCGACTTAATATATGTTTTAGGACCCGAATAGTTGGACTCCGAGAGGGAGAGTCAACGGGCGAGTTACGACGGTGAACGGTATGGTTTTCTCATGCCCTGTATCCTAACTTGGTTACTCTGATTTGTGTGTTTGAGTGTTATGTGCAATCACCTAATCAAGATTAAATGCATGAAAATGTCTAATGGTGTTTCCTTATATATTGTGTGCTTGTCTTTGCACCCAATGAACTATGTCTTGAAAGACTAGTTTGTATAATTCATGAAATGTTTGAATGAGAAGATTCTTGTGTTTGAGGTGACTCATTAACACACTAACCTTCTGACTTACCTAACTTGGAACTGGTAACTGAAGTTGAGAGGAGACCAATAGAGTGTCGGCCACGCGTGAGAACGAGGAAGCAAGAGAGATTGCTTACCGAGTTCTGGCCTAACCTTCCCACCATGGTCCGAACCGTAAGGTCGCAGCCGGGGAAGTAAGCCAAACCTAAAGCCCGGTGGTGAGATGGGGTGTGTATGCCACATCTCTGCCCGGAGGTCACCCGACTTAACTGAGTAATTACTTCAAGAGATAAATAATGGTTAAGTGTGGATCATGCCTTGTGCGAGACATGTGATCAAGAGATAAGAGATATGAGCATCCGTCTAACCCGGATGAGAACCCCTTGGCTAACACGAGAAGAGGTGTGAAACTTGAGGGAGAACCTCAAGGCCTCAGCGACCAACGTGTGGTTGACTTGTAATGTTTCCATTGTGTGTTATGCTCTATATGTGGGTATTGTTCATACATGAATATATTGTTGTTATTAATAGCATGCTTGTTTGAATAATAATGAACCGCATGTTGGCAACCAAGTAGTTGGCGTACCCTCGCTAGTACGCGGGGTATGCGATTACCATATGCAGCTTTAGCTGAGCCCCTTCGGCACCATTTTCCTTATTCTTACAGGTACACGAGACGGTTGATGGTCATGAAGGTCGGGACGTTATACTTTTGATAGTTAGTTGTTGGGGCGGTGTACCGAGTTGTACACGGGCTTGTAGCCCTAGTATAGTCGGTGTACTATGTGGTACACCTGTTGCTTTTGTTAGGAGGAAACATGGGTAGTCGAGTAACAGTTAACTCGTATTCTTTTGTCGGGCTTAGAGCCTTAATGTAAATACACTTAGTACTCGGTAATCAGGTGTTGTAAATTATGTTGATTATGTTGGTATTTCTTTTATCAGACCGGGACTGTATGTTGTAGTAGTTTAGATCCGATAACCATATGGGTGGTTATCGGTATTGTATCACCCTCGGTAGTTGTTAGAGTTTTCCACTGCGAATAGTTCAGTGTCCTTGACGATTAGACCGTGGTTAGAGGAAGTATCGGATGGGTGTTACAGCCCCTTCTACAGAAAACACTTTCTCCTACCCGCTCACTTCTCCTAACCCTGTCTCAACCTTTGTTTCGTGATTGCCTGAAGGAACCTTATTCTCAAGTCCTGGCCAATCCATCTGACAAAGGAAAAGGGAAACTATATCCTGAGAATTCTCTTCTCCCAAGGCATACTGAAGTGTTTAAATCCAAGAAAAGAAAAGTTCTCAATATTGGATCTCTGATGACCACTCCCTCTATTCCCCTAGAGGAGGTGGAGGAATCTGACTACTATGAGGCTATTCTTGATAGGGCAGACCCTGAGCAGGATCAGGGCTGCCTAGAGAAATGAGTTGTCTTATGCTTAACTGCCGGGGGTTGGGTCGCCCCTGTGCAGTAGTTTGGGTCACTACGCTGCTGAAGAAACATAGACCCAAACTGGTTTTTTTGATGGAGACCCATAAGACTAGTAGTGACATGGATAGTCTTATAAAGAAGTGGAAAGATTTTGAAGGTTTGGCTATCAGTAGCGTGGGTAGGAGTGGAGGCCTTCTTCTTCTATGGTCTAAGGATTGTACCATTTCAATTTCCAGTGCCTCTAATCACCACATCTCTGCTACAGTTAATCTCCCAGGTATGGTTACTTTCAACTTTACTAGATTTTATGGTTGGCCTAAGTGGCATCAAAAACAATTTTCATGGAAATTACTGGAATCTCTTAGATCTCAGATCAATATTCCTGGTTAGTGGGAGGGGACTTTAATCAGATAATGTACAATAGTGAGAAAAAAGGTGGTAAGTACAGAAATGAAAATCTTCTGGACCCTTTTAGGAAGGTCATTTTAGATTCCAAGTAAATGATTTGGGTTTTGCTGGATTCCCTTATACCTACACTAATTGTCAAGATGACCCTTTCACCTCTTGGAGTAGGCTGGATAGAGCTTTTGCTTGTAATGATCTCATCCTCTCCTTTCCCTCTATTTCTGTCCTCCATCTTGCTAGAGAATGCTCTGATCATTGCCCAATTCTAGTCAACCTTTTGGGTAGCCACAAAAACTACAAAAAAGAAAAATATTCAGATTTGAGAATGTTTGGATTTTAGAAGATAGATGCAGAGCTATTGTGCAAGACATCTGGGGAAAAATGATTGATTCTGATCTGATGGAAAACATTCTCTTGTGCAAAAATAAACTGTTGGCTTGGAATGACTGGTCCTTTCCTAAAATAAAATATAAGCTCCAGAAAAAAAGAGAGGAGTTGGAGAAAGTGTCTACTTCGATTCAAAGCCCTTGGATGAGAGCTATAGAAACAGACTTCTGCTTGAGATTGAACTTTTGCATATCAAAGAAGAAACTAAATGGAAACAAAGATCTAGGGATTCCTGGATCAAAGAAAGGGACAAGAATACTTCCTACTTTCATAATAGAGCTACTCAGAACAGAGGAGAAGAAATGAGATCTTTAGCCTTGAAAATGAGGATGGAGTAGTAAGTTTGGCTGGCCTGATTTGGAAAGGATTAGTATTAAGTTCTTTGAAGACCTGTTCAAAGCCCCCCCTGACATGGACATGTCTAAGCCTCTTGAAGCTATCCAAAACATCATCCCTCAAGAGTGTCTGACCGAGCTGTCCAAACCATACTCTCATACCGAAATCCTTGTTGCTTCTAAACAATTAGGCTCAAACAAATCTCCGGGCCCTGATGGCTTCAATGGTAACTTCTTCAAAGCCTATTGGCCCCATGTGGGTAACCAAGTTATTTCAATTGTGCTGAACATCCTCCAAGGCCATGCGATTCCTCCTGACCTCAACAACTACTTCATAACACTTATCCCCAAAGAGAAAGGTGCTACTTCCCTCACAAAATTCAGACCTATTGCCCTTTGTAATTTTGTCTACAAAATAGCTACAAAAGTGCTAGCTAATCATGTTCAAGATGTCCTGCCCCATATCATTTCTCCAAACCAATCAGGTTTTGTCAAAGGTCGTCTCATCACTGATAATGCTATTTTGGCAGGAGAACTCCACCATAAAATTGCTAACTCCAAAGCAAGAATTCATGGGCTTTTTTCTTTGTAAAATAGACCTGAGTAAAGCATATGATAGACTCAGTTGGAGGTTTCTAGACAAGGTCATCAATACTATGGGTTTCCCTGATTGTTGGAGAAAGCCTGTTATGAACTGTGTCACTTCTGCAAAAGGTGCTGTTATTATTAATGGGTCTCCAACCAAACACTTCTGCCAAGAGAGATGAGTGAGACAGGGAGATCCTATCCCCTTTCTTGTTTATCTTAGCCCAAGAGACCCTTTCCAGAATGCCATGATGAATAATTCCTTTGAGGGAATCAGTCTGGCTAAGAATGCTCCTGCCATTTCACACCTGGCCTTTGCTGATGACATCATCTTCTATGGCAAAGCAAATAGGCAGAATGTTCAAGCCTTAGCCTCAAATCTTTCGTGTTTTCTCCAAGCATCTGGTCACGAAATAAACCTCCTCAAATCAGAAATAGTTTTCAGTAACAAAATCCCCCAAGATACCAAAGATGACCTCGCTGCTATTCTCAACATCAAGCAAGTATCTCACTTCTCTAAATATCTGGGCCTCCCTCTAAAAGTGGGCAGAAACAAAAAACAGACTTTTAGCTACTTGCTAGAGGCTCTGCAGAAGAAAGTTCATGGCTGGAATAGACCCACTTCCCAAGCTGCCAGATCTGTCCTAACTATGAGTGTTCTCCAATCTATCCCCAACTTCACTATGTCCCTGTTCAAACTCCCTAAGAATATCATTGACAATATCAATTCTATCTGCTCTCAGTTTTGGTGGACAGGATCAGAAAACAAGAAATCCATTCACTGGAAAAAGTGGAATCAGATGTGTTCTGTCCCTGAATATGGTGGAATAGGGTTTAAAGCAGTATGTTTAATTCTGTACCTTTGCCTGTACCTAGTTGCAAGCAGTGCACTATGTAGACAATGTGGCAAATTAACAATGCCAACAATAGCCAATCTAAAAGACTAATTTATTCTAAAACAAATATGTCTTCATGCTACTAAAGGCTCTAGGGATAGCCCTATCTGGTCTTCTCTCCTTGCTGCGATTGAGGTTATTAATCTGGGTGCCCAAATGAGATTGGGGACGGTAGAAATACTATGATTTGGGGCCAACCCTGGATCTCTAATGATAACCCAAAGTCCCTAAAGCCTACCCTCTCTCAGACTCCAAATATCAAGTGGGTAATCAGTTGATTAATGAAGATAATCATACTTGGAATGGGGCCTCATCAACTCTTTATTCAACTCTGCTGATTCTAAAGATATTCTTGATACCAAATTTGACCTGTCCTTAAAAGATTCGTGGTCCTGGATAGGAAACACCTCAGGGAACTACACGGTTAAGTCTGGCTACTCTAGACTGTCTGAAAGCCTCAGGCAAGAAGGCTCTTCTTCTCCTTCAACTCACTTTTCAGAATTTAAGAAGAAAATTCACAAGTCCTTGTCCCCTCCCAGAGCCCTTCTGTTTGTTTGGAAATTTTAAATAAAATCACCCCATGTCTAGCAAACATTGCTAAGAGAATAGGAGGAATAGATACTTGCTTCTTATGTGGTAAAAGAGACACAGATTTACATAGTATTTTTATATGCTGGTCTTCGAGAGACTTTTGGAAAGATTTGGTGGACCTAAATGATATTCCTGATTACTCAAATAATGCTATTCAAGATTGGATTATCTCTATCTCTGGTCAATGGAACAAACAGAAAGTTGCGAGAGTTATCAATCAGATGTGGGCTATTTATGATGCTAGGAACAAAGTGAGGCACAACCCAGAAATGGCTATTTTGGAATGTACTTACTCCAACCTGGCTTTCACAGAAGCTTATCAGATTAAGATGGCTACGAATAATCCCTTACAGATTACCCAGGAGACAAACTCCTCTTTCTATGAAGAGTTCATGATCTCTACTTGTTGTAAAAGAAGACTAGGCTCAAATATGTCGTTGAATGGTATTATAGTACATCACTCTGGTAACTTGGAACTAGCTTTTACCAGGAAATCAAGGAGCTATGTTGCAGATGAAGTGGCTGAATTGGAGGCTATTAAGTTCGGGTTGCAATACCTAAACAACTTGGGCAGAAAGGTGAATACTATGGTGCTTGTCAACAACTTCAAAGTGCTGGAAAGGTTACAACAAAATCATTACAGACCTGAAGAAGAGAGTCTACACACCTACAAGATTACTGATGAATTTTGTAACTTGTCAATTACCGTGCGAGTATGTAATATGTATCTTACTAATTTTCTGGCTGATCAAGTTAGTAGATGCACAAACATGTATTTTGATTGGAAAACTTGGAATGGTTCTAATGCTCCTCCTAGTATTATCCAAGCTTGTATGCTTGAAGTCGAGATGCTAAACTCTTATGCTCCAAAAACGTTGTAATAGGCTAGAAGGTGTAACCCCTTTTGCATTATATAAAGTACGTAACAACTTCCTTTCAAAAAAAAACGAAAACCCCTAATATCATTGCTCTCTATAATTTAAAATATTATAGAAATACAATAGAAAGTGCTTATGGTTCAGAAAAAGGCAAGCGTGCCACATGTATTCTAATATTCTAAAGAAGTGATAGAAGTATGCATACGGGAGGGTGTAGAGAATAAGCTATCAGTAGTTGACAAAAAATGGGGAGAAAAGGCAACGAAAACATGTGAATATTATTACCATGATGCAAGAGTGATGCTATTCCAGAAAAAAGGGGCAGCGGACCATTTCCATCTTAAGCGTGTGTATGTGTGTGTGGGGCTAGCGGATACAGAAAACAAAGAAAGGTGAAGCGAAAAGAGAATGCATGGTCAAGTCAAACATCACTATAGCAACACAAACAGCAGATACAGTCACAAACATGTTGATAAACCTACTTCTGCCGAACAGTATGATGGCAAGACAAAACAAAAGAGCAATGTCAAAGCTTTTTAAAAAGTAGAAGATCCTAATGGAAGCAACAACCATGTTACTGTCATCATTTCATGATGCCGGCAAGCTCCGCTCAAAATGTCTTATCATTTTATTATATGTCCTTGGGCTGGGTTCAGTTTATTTATATGTCCTAAGGTTGGGTTTCATCTGGATGAATGTCCATGGTTGTTGGTGAGGGAGGAACTTCAAACCACACTAATAATAACCCCAGTACTGATCCATGGCTCCAGCTTCCCCCTAAAAGAATAGAGATCTCAACCAAACAAAACCACACATAGGTCACACAGAAACATATATACATACTCTTCATTCCTCTTCCACGAAACAGAGTGAGCATAGCACCAATAAGAATACAGGTACATGGATGGAGTAAACAATAAAAGCAGAGCAAAGTAAACTGTGATGCTTCAACAACACACCCGTAAAGAGATATATAACTATTAATGGTCCTCCACCACTTCCAGTAATAAATGAAAGCACGTGCTGTATACTATTCTAGACTAGAGAGCAATAAAAAGTAGTATATTTCTAGAGGGTCAATACGCTCAGTCGTGTTTTCATTTCGCACAGTCGGAAAATGACCATTTTGCCCCTGCTTTAATATCTTTCAGAAATTACTATATTTACCCACAATTTGTGACATATTACTAGGTGACCCCAAATTTCATTACGCACAGTCGGAATTCCACTACGCTCAGTTAGAAAATGACCAATTTAGGGGCTAATGTAGGCAAAATTTATTAAAAGCGGTTCGAAAAAAGCAAAGAAGGATTCCGAAGTACTTATATAAGTAAAAAAATATATCATAAAAATTATCATCAAAGTATACCATGACAAAGTAGACGAAAAGACAAACGCGTCGGCGCAAACGGATCAAAAAACGGAGCTATAACGAAGAAGATATGGCAATTTTAAGACCGGAACTCGGCGCCAGCGCCGGTAAAGAAGACCGCGCGAGGCGCGGCGCGCGTCCCTCTTTACCGGCGCCGGCGCCGGCCCTTCCTTACCGGCGCCTGCGCCGGGTTCCGGTCTTAAAATTGTCATATCTTCTTCGTTATAGCTCCGTTTTTCGATCCGTTTGCGCCGACGCGTTCGTCTTTTCGTCTACTTTGTCATGATATACTTTGCTGATCATTTTTCTGATATATGTTTATTTCTTCTTAAGCACAACATTAACTATCATCGACGTCTTGTTCAAAATTGCCTATCAACCACTAATTACATGTCCGTTGAAGAAGAATCTATTTGAAATTCATTGAAATTTTCTATCATTTCCACCAATTTAACGTCCATTGACGAAGAATCTATTTGAAATTATCAAAATTTCCTATCAACATCAATATTAACTATCATTATCGACATTTACTATCATTGACTTCTTATTCGATAGTAAAACGAAGCAGGGCTGAGGCGAACCGTAGGGAACACAATGCACGCTACAGGGCTAGTACGAGGAGACGACGTCCCCCGACTTGATTAGTGCAAACGCATTTTGATTTCATGTACTGGTAGTCAACAGAATTGTTAATTGTTCTGGGATTTAGAATGTGTGTGTGTTGAATAAGTTGTAACATTATGAAAAAGACGTGCGAACAATGTTGTTTGAAAATGAAACTCTGAAATAGAATCGCTTTTGAAGTCCTGAAAATATGTTACAAAGATGTATATATTTTCACTTGTTATAAAAAAACCTTTTAGGAGCAATCTTCGACGACAAACCGATCTCGCTTTTGAAGTATTGAAAATATGTTTCAAAGATGTATACAACTTCATTTGTAAAAAAAAACATCTTTTTGAGCAATCTCCGACGACAAACCGATCTCGTTGTTCTTAAAAGAATTCACTAAATAGAATCCACGAGAATCATGATACACTAAAGGGCTAACGCACCCACAATTAGGGTTTTCGTGTTAGTCATTTGAATTGTTAATTGTTCTGGGATTTAAAATGATGCGTGTGTCGAATAAGTTGTACCATTTACCCTCCAATTAGGGTTTTCATGTTAGTCATTTGAGGATTGTGGAATGCATTTCGGGCATCAGTTGTCGAAATGAATTAATTAGTGGAATCGGTGGAAATGATAGACAATGTTAGTGTATATGGAAAATCCCTGTTGTTTAAAACTAAAAAATCAACATTTACTACACACTTTGAAGTCTTGATCTTCTTTAGTCTTTCCTCATCGCTCTTGCAGTCTAGTAGAAGATCGTCAATATGAAGTAGTTCATGTTTGTCATCATCATTTACTGCACACTTTGAAGTCTTGATCTTCTTTAGTCTTTCCTCATCGCTCTTGCAGTCTAGTAGAAGATCGTCAATATGAAGTAGTTCATGTTTGTTGTCATCATTTACTGCACACTTTGAAGTCTTGATCTTCTTTAGTCTTTTCTCATCGCCCTTGCAGTCTAGTAGAAGATTGTCAATATGAAGTAGTTCATGTTTGTCGTCATCATTGATTGCACACTTTGAAGTCTTGATCTTCTTTAGTCTTTCCTCATCGCTCTTGCAGTCAAGTAGAAGATCATCAATAGAACTATTGTTTTGAACAATCTCCGACGACAAACCGATCTCGCTTTTGAAGTATTGAAAAAATGTTTCAAAGATGACATTTTTTGAGGAATCTCTGACGACAAACCGATCTCGCTTTTGAAGTATTGAAACAATGTTTCAAAGATGACATTTTTTGAGCAATCTCTGATGACAAACCGATCTCGCTTTTGAAGTATTGAAATATCATCATTTGTTATAAAAAAACATTTTTTGAGCAATTTCTCACGACAAACCGATCTCGTTTTTGAAGTATTGAAAATATGTTTCAAAGATGTATACATTTTCATTTGTTATAAAAAACATTTTTTGAGTAATCTCCGACGACAAACCGATCTCGCTTTTGAAGTATTGAAAATATGTTTCAAAGATGACATTCTTTGAGCAATCTCCGACGACAAACCGATCTCGCTTTTGAAGTATTGAAAATATGTTTCAAAGATGTATACATTTTCATTTGTTATAAAAAAATAACATTTTTGAGCAATTTCTGACGACAAACCGATCTCGCTTTTGAAGTATTGAAAATATGTTTCAAAGATGTATACATTTTCATTTGTTATAAAAAAACACATTTTTGAGCAATCTCCGACGACAAACCAATCTCGCTTTTGAAGTATTGAAAATATGTTTCAAAGATGACATTCTTTGAGCAATCTCCGACGACAAACCGATCTCGCTTTTGAAGTATTGAAAATATGTTTCAAAGATGACATTCTTTGAGCAATCTCCAACGACAAACCGATCTCGCTTTTGAAGTATTGAAAATATGTTTCAACGATGAAATTTTGAGCAGTTTCTGACGACAAACCGATCTCGCTTTTGAGTATTGAAAAATATGTTTCAAAGATGACATTCTTTGAGCAATCTCCGACGACAAACCGATCTCGCTTTTGAAGTATTGAAAATATGTTTCAAAGATGTATACATTTTCATTTGTTAAAAAAAAAACATTTTTGAGCAATTTCTGACGACAAACCGATCTCGCATTTGAAGTATTGAAAATATGTTTCAAAGATGTTTCAAAGATGTATACATTTTCATTTGTTATAAAAAAACACATTTTTTGAGCAATCTCCGACGACAAACCGATCTCGCTTTTGAAGTATTGAAAATATGTTTCAAAGATGTATACATTTTCATTTGTTATAAAAAAAAACATTTTTTGAGCAAAATCTGACGACAAACCGATCTCGCTTTTGAAGTATTGAAAATATGTTTCAAAGATGTTTCAAAGATGTATACATTTTCATTTGTTATAAAAAAACACATTTTTTGAGCAATCTCCGACGACAAACCGGTCTCGCTTTTGAAGTATTGAAAATATGTTTCAAAGATGACATACTTTGAGCAATCTCCGACGACAAACCGATCTCGCTTTTGAAGTATTGAAAATATGTTTCAACGATGACATTTTTGAGTAATTTCTGACGACAAACCGATCTCACATTTGAAGTATTGAAAATATATTTCAAAGATGACATTCTTTGAGCAATCTCCGACGACAAACCGACCTCGCTTTTGAAGTATTGAAAATATGTTTCAAAGATGTATACATTTTCATTTGTTATAAAAAAACATTTTTTGAGCAATTTCTGACGACAAACCGATCTCGCTTTTGAAGTATTGAAAATATGTTTCAAAGATGTATAATTTTCATTTGTTATAAAAAACACATTTTTTGAGCAATCTCCGACGACAAACCGATCTCGCTTTTGAAGTATTGAAAATATGTTTCAACGATGACATTTTTTAAGCAATTTTGATGATTGTCAACAAAATTCTTCTTTAATGGACATGAATTTAGTGGAATTGATAGGTAAGTTCGAACAAGACATCGATGATAGTTAATATTGATATTGATAGGAAATAGAACATGCTTCATTATTCTACTATGGAATAAGAAGTTAATGATAGTTAATGATATTGATAGGAAATTTTGATAATTTTAAATAGATTCTTCGTCAATGGACGTGAAATTGGTGGAAATGATAGCAAATTTCAATGAATTTCAAATAGATTCTTCTTCAACGGACATGTAATTAGTGGTTGATAGGCAATTTCGAACAAGACGTCGATGATAGTTAATGTTGTGCTTAAGAAGAAATAATACATATATCAGAAAAATTATCAGCAAAGTATACCATGACAAAGTAGACGAAAAGACGAACGCGTCGGCGCAAACGGATCGAAAAACGGAGCTATAACGAAGAAGATATGACAATTTTAAGACCGGAACTCGGCGCCAGCGCCGATAAGGAGGGCCGGCGCCGGCGCCGGTAAAAAAGACCGCGCACGGGCGCGCGTCACTCTTACCGGCGCCGGCGCCGGCCCTTCTTTACCGACGCCTGCGTCGGGTTCCGGTCTTAAAATTGTCATATCTTCTTCGTTATAGCTCCGTTTTTCGATCCGTTTGCGCCGACGCGTTCGTCTTTTCGTCTACTTTGTAATGGTATACTTTGCTGATAATTTTTATGATATATTTTTTACTTATATAAGTACTTCGGAATCCTTCTTTGCTTTTTTCGAACCGCTTTTAATAAATTTTACCTACATTAGCCCCTAAATTGGTCATATTTTGACTGAGCATATTGGAATTCCGACTGTGCATAATAAAATTTGGGGTCACCTCTTAATATGTTTAAAATTGTGGTTAAATATAGTAATTTATGAAAGATATTAAAGTAGGGGCAAGATTGTAAAGTTTTTTAAAATTCCGACTGTGCGAAGTGAAAACACGACTGAGCGTACGAGTTCAATATTTCTATCCCCATGCCATATTTGTAAAAACCCAAGTAAGAACAAAAATCAAATTCAGTGATCAAGTAGGAAGTAGCGAGTGTACGTTCAAGGCAAAATTTAATATAATATGAATTCCATCGGAGTTGACTGGGGTTGTGCTCTAATTGGTTAGGGTAGACCTTTTGCCTAGTCATTTTGTGTATGTTTTGTTTCTCGAACTAATCACTGTGACAGAACAAAGACACAAGAATAGTATCATTTGTTTTCCAACTGCACAACTCCATCATCCATCGCCTTCAACTCTAGCAAAATTGTTTCCCTGTTCTGTTTGACAAAAAGGAAACAAGTCATTTTATAAAAGCATGGGGATATTTCATGTGCAATACTGATTCGGTTGGAAGATGCAAATGACAACCAAGAAAGTGACCTATCATCAATCATACCATTCTCTACATAAAAACATTAGTTTATGTTATTTAACATTCTATATCAAATTCAAATCATATTTAAATATTACACTACTTGCATTCGCAGATGATTACTACTATTACCACAATTAACAAGATCTTATAAAGGAGAAATCATTAATTATGATAGACTTCACCATCGGAGGTAAGGTAAACTTTAAATTCCACTTTGTTCAGACGTATTTGATGCCAGATAGTTTAGCTTGAGAGGAATCATCTTATTAGACATAGCAAGAGCTTCCTGGACAAACATAATTGGCCCTTTCAAGTGGAAGTTGAACTAGCCTCAGCAACTTCTGCACCTGTTGTGCAAAATAATGTTGAAACTATCTTGCTAACTATGGGCAGTGAACCCAATCATTATAGTACAACAAGGTCGTATCCACAGGGACTTCGTAACTGTCTAGCTAATTATAAACTTAGTAAATGTGAAAGAGGATATATATACACAAGTGCATAAATGAAAATTAGGGGTTTTGGGGTTTTGGGTTGTAATTGGAGAAATAAAGAAAAGCAATAAACACTAAACTAACTATCTAGGATAGGTGTAGCCCGGGATGGATATTTGCACCCGTCCTCCCCTTACTACCGATTGTCGAACCTCGAACGCATACCTAAACAACGGGAGCACTTAATTAATTTTCAACCTAATCTAGGCTTACTAATCCTAACCAATTTAACCGAAACTTCTCAATCAGCTAAGCTCCAGGTCAATCGACAACACTAAGCTCAAGTTCCACTAAAGTTGCAATGTATTCTAATCTCAAAATCATCGAAATCAGAGTACACCGTTTTAGTCTCTAACAGTTTAGGTTTCTATCTCAGAATATCATTTTGATAGAATCCCACAATAACGCTAAACTAATCGGTAGGCCAAACCAACCAATTTAACACATAGAAGGCAAATTGAGCAAAACCCTTGACAAATCCCCAAATCATGAGCAACAAGTTTAGAAGTCATAAACACTCAATAATCATCTTTGTTAAGCTCAAAGACTAAAATAAAGCACAAACGCAAGTTCAAGATTCTACAATGGAGTTTAGGGATTTTGGGACAAAATCCCCAATCCCTAGCTACAAATGATTCTACACAGCCGTAGGAGAGAAAATAAAAGAGCAAGGGATAGAAGTAGCCATTAATGGAGCTTGGAAGGAGGTGAGCTTCTCTTCTCTTCTCCTCCCGCCTCTTCTCTTCTTCTTCTTCTTCTCTTCTCCTCTTCTTTTCTCCTTTAGAATAGCCTTCCTCTCTGTTTTTGGGGCGGAACTCGACTGAATGAAGAATGGGGAAGTTTTTCCCAAAATTCCCCGTTTTAAAACGCAGATCTGGGCAAATTTTCGACCCGACCGACCCACCCTGGGTCGGTCGCGTCCAGGAGAATTTCAGGGCCGAAAACACGTTTTTTAAAGTCCGACCGACCCACGACCGACCCAGACCTATGGGTCGGTCGATTCCAGTAGGCTAACTTCGAAATGCTGTATCTTCTTCTTTTCAGCTCCGATTTTGGATCCGTTTGCGCCCACGCGTTCCTCTCTTCATCTACTTTACTCCTATGTTATTCCTCTGTTTAAACAATAAATGTGTAAGACACCAATGAAACACAAAACTAGAGGAAAACAAGCCAGAGTGGAGAAATGAACATGAAAAGTGTTGATTAAACATATGAAATACTCCCCTAAAACATGCTCATTTAGACACTCATCAACACCCCTTGCTGCTTTCTAGCATCAAAGACCGCCTAAAGAAAGTGGGATTAAAGCGGTTCACTTTTATCTAGTTTGTGGATGTTGGATCAACGTAGTAGCGCAGGGAAAATTGGAAAGAAAGGTCAACTCTGTCTAAGTACAGTGGTGGTGAATTTGGGTAGTGATTACTGAGTTTTAGTCTTGATGAAGATTTACCAGAAGAACTACTGATCAGGTTTTATGATGGTTCATGAAATTGGTTTGATTTCTTATTCTCCACCAGAAAGAAAGAAATCATGGCCCATTCATACATTACGTGTGATACACCCGATCCTGTAACAAGTGAAACGGTGGAACGCCATTTCCATCCATCTCAAGGTAAGTTAGTCCATGCTGTAAGCCTGTAACCTTGAATTATGATAGTTATTTTAAAATAAATATTAAACTCAATATAAATAGTATAAAATTATTTTTCAATGTTAACTCTGATTATTAGTCTGTGACATGAATATATCCAAATCCAAGCAAATATATGATGCACTAGGTCTCACGGTGTCATAATACAACATCCCAAGTGGCAAACAATGTATTCAAGGCTAGAGACTGCCAAACAAATGACTATAGTTTGAAGGTTTTACTACATTGTTATCATCGCTTGAGCTTGAACCAAACAATTCCTTCCCACAGTGAGTAGGGATTCAACGTTTGCGCTAAGGCGGAGTAGAGGTTGACTTTTCAATGTTTTTAAGGAAGTCTAAGGCCCCGTTCGACAGGTCCATTAAGCTCTGTTTTGGGCAATTCGCGCTCGTAGGAAGTGACAGGCTGACGAAAAGTGCGTCCAAAAGCCCAACGATTCGCCCCAGACTGAGATTAACCAAAAAGCTTGGTTTTGCTGCGTTTCAAAATTTGTGCGCGATTTGTGAAACTCGCCATGCGACAGTTTTACTCCATTGCCCCTGCTTTTTTCGATTCAGTAATACCACATTCAAGGCCAACAACTACAACAATTTCATTCAAGGATTGAAGCGACTGGAATCGGCGCCACTGAAGCCCGTTGGTGAAGGCCATCCCCCTACTCCAGTACTATCAACGAATGCTCCCAGCAGGGCAACCATGCCTCATTCATTGAATGTCTGACCTGCGAAAGCAATGAACGGGAATATTCAAGCCAGATCCATTTAATTTCAACAACCATTTGTACTGGATTTGGGATGGAGATACTCAGTTCGTTTGCTTATAAAGGAGTTGAACCAAGACTTTGTACCTACTGCACCCAGGTAATATACCCCTGTCTTTATTTTCACTTCTGTTTTCTGCTGTTGCTTTTCTTTCGGTTGAACTTCTTGTTCTTTCCATGTGCAGCACCAGTCCACCTGCATCCTTCTGTTGACGACCTGTTGAAATACTAAGCAAGCATCAACAATAGCAGGTACTGAACCGAAATTCTTTCGTCGTCTGCGTTTCCCTGCTTCTTTTGTCATCTGCAATCACATTATTTGTCGCACATGTTGTTGCTTGTCTGCTAGTTACATTTACGTGCTGATTTGTGCATACGGTAAGCATTAGTATTCAATGTGCTATATATTAGGTGTGTTACTTGCATCAGTGAATTGCGTTTTTCTGTGTTCAAACCATTTGTTGGTGTTTTCTGTTGTTGTTCTGATAAGAAACAAATAGTAGTTAGGAATGGGGAGAGGAAACGATAAGGACAAGGGGAAGGGAAGAAGAATGACACTGATGAGGGGAAATCCAAATGTCCGAAACATGAATGGACTAAACAAGATGTTGAGCTGCTCATCAAGTTGCTGCTTGAAGAAGCACAACTTCAGTTAGGGGAGGGCGGCGGTAGTTTGGTTGGGTTCCAGCACCGATGGGGTAACATTACAGAGAAGTTTAACAGCAGAAGGGATGGGTTACCAGATGTTGACAAGGCCCAGCTGAAAAATAAAGGTGACACCTTAAAGGGAGGATGAAGAAAGTGGAAGGATCTCACTCATAAACAAACAAGATTAGGTTGGGATGAAGAAAACAACTGTTGCACTTACCCACCAGAGTGGGTGGCAAGGAAAGCACTAGTAAGTTTTTTTTTCATTTTAAATATGCTTTTAACATTAACCTACACCTGCGTATGCTAATATCAAGTTTAATGATCCGCAGGAAAATAGAGCCATGCATAAGCTGATAACTTCAAAGTGGCCTGCATACCTAGTTGATCAAATGGAGCTCATTTGGGGGTAGTCTTATGCAAACGGAGAACTGAGGATCACTCCTGGAGGGACTGCACCAGTGGAGTATGAGAAGTTAGATGCCGATGATGAGCCATTTGACTGTACAGACAGCAAGCATGATGAGTACATGGACTTCTCTGTTGAGGGACAGAAGGATTCCTATGTTGACATGTTAGGGGGGCATGGCAACAACACAATAGAACTGCTGAATCCTCCAGAAACAGGGTGAGTGCCCCATTCCCTGGGGGTGATGGTGAGTCAAATGCTCCCTTCTTTGATCTCACTGGTGCGGCTGCATATGGAGCTACCCTCACAGCAGTCGCTTTCCAAGGATCCCAATATGTAGGCATCGTTGCTGGTTCATCAGGTGGCCCTGGAAATTTTCTACCGTCCACACAACAACTGAACAACAGTGGTACTGGCACCAACCCTCAGAACTGGGATGAATTGATGATGACAACAACTGGTGCTGTCCCTCATGGTGGTAAAAGGAAACAACAGTCTCTGAAGTTACTGAGGTTAAAGAAGAAATCAAAGGGGAGTAGAGGTAAAACTTCAGTGCTTGTGGAAGAGCTGAAAGGATTGCAAACTGGTGTTGATAAAACTGTATCAAGGGTTGATGACATGATCAGGAGTGTTGATGCTATGGAAGGTCCTGGTTCAAATGCTGTTATATCAGTCCAGGAAGCAGCTAGTATTATTCGTGCAATACCAGGTATAAGCAGGAGTGAGTTAACCTATGTTTCGATGTTGCTAGCTGATAGAAGCCACAGGTCTGTTCTAATGACTTTTGTTGATGAAGAAGAGATTGTTGAATGGGTGCGCCACATATATAGGCGAGATCATGGTGATCAGTAGGGTAGGAGATGTGGGTGGGTAGCATATTTTTTTGGGCACTGATGTGCCAAGGTACGTATTATGTTCATGTCTGAACCATGACATATGTGCTTTACCTAATTAGCGGCGTAGTAGGTTAGCAACACTGGTACCTTTTGATCTTTGGTATTGCTGGTGCTTACTCTTTTGTGTCTACCATATGTTAAGTGGTACACCAGTTGTAGTGTGTTCTAGTAGGTAGTTGCTGTTTAATAGTATGACCAAGGTTAATGTTTGGTTCTGGTTTAAGGGTGTCAATGTTAGTGTAGGTGCGTCGATGGCTACTTTTTGTATGGCACCAGAAGTGAAGTTATTAATATGAACCCTTCAGTATGTTGTATTGTGTGTTGTACTCACTGGGTCCCTTTCATTAGGATGGAACACAACCACAACAGAAACTGAATCATCGCTCTAGTGTCAAAGAGGTTGAGAGAAAGTAGAAAAGATCTTTTTAAGTTTATGCTACTCCAAGCAGTTGAATTATCAGACACAATTCATCCGTGTACTCGCACGTCACAAGATGGTACATATGAGGCGTTATGCTTAGCAACACAAGGGGAATAAGAGAAAGCCGCATGAGTGTGGCTTCTGTAACAGGAATGGTTTCATAGACAAAATCTTTTTAATGTTTATTGAAACAAAGATGGCTTGGAATTTGTCCCTAGTAAATCATGTGGAGGACATGATCGTTGGTAGTAAGAAACAAAACTACGACCTCATCCTGTCACGGGAAGGGAAGTTAACTGAATCAATGGCGGTCGACAAGATCAGGCGTATAAAGGCATTCACTGAAGAGGAATTTAAGTTTGCAATCTGCATGATACAAGACTATGATAACAGATACTTGTTCGAAGCTATACCTGAATCTTTGTTCATTGATGTAGTTAGGATGAAAATGCAAATGAGTCATCGTAAACCGGCAGTTAAAGTTTGATTACTAAGTTGTGTAAGGGTTGTAGTCTGATAACTAGTTGTAGTATGTTTTCATGTATTATCTTTTTACATGTCATGTAATGATACAATCCTACTTCAGCAATCTTGTTTTATATATAGTTACATAATGTCCTTATCAAGTTGTGTTTTTTTTATATTGTAGAATATGGTCAGATTGTCTGCACAACAGTTAAGGAGGGTAATGTAGAGAATTGGTGAAGATCCCGAAATGATGAGAAAACTTTGTCATGCAATTTGCATTGACATGATACAGATTGAGAGACGGGCTGTTAAGTTGATTCAGGAAATAGCTGCGCAGTTGAATGTTCCTGTTAAATGTCCTATGCATACGTCAACGCTTAGTGGCGCAAATTGGATAAATGAACTTCTGAATGGTCATGAAGTTAGATGTTTCAACGCCCTACGAATGAACAGAGATACATTTTTAATGTTATGTAACATGCTGGAGTATAAGTATTACATTAACAATCATGCATACATATCAGTTGCAAAAAGAGTGGCATGGTTTTTGAGGACTCTTAGCCATCGGTGTGCAAATCGAGACACGATGGAGAGGTTCCAGCATTCTGGTTCGTCAGTCTCAGATCACTTCGGCGATATACTTCAAGTTGTAGGCAGACTTGGTAGGGATTTGGTAAGGCCACGGGATGCGTTGTTTCGTTCAACACCACCTCAAATATTAAATAGCTCAAAATACCACCCATACTTTGAGGTACAAGTAGTGAAATGTTATTACAACTCATACTTCCTTGCATTATTTTTCTAAATGCATCTATAACATGTTGTCTACATCTTATCATAGAATTGTATTGGCGCACTAGATGGATGTCATGTAGAACTAACGGTGCCAGAGAAAGAAAGAATGAGATTCATCAACAGGAAGGGGGTCACAAGTACTAATGTTCTTGCTGTTTGTGATTTTGATTTGCTATTTATATTTGTGTTCTGGTTGGGAAGGCTCAACCCATGACAGTAGAGTGTATTTTAGTTGTGTAAATGAACCTGAACAGAAATTCCCAAAGCCACCGGCAGGTACTATTGCATTGTAATTTAAGATAGCCCTATCTGTTAGTGCATTCGTTGTTGTTGTTCTAACTGGTTTTGACATTGTTGTTATGAAATAGGTAAGTACTACCTTGGTGATAAAGGTTACCCAGATAGAGAAGGTTTGATGACACCATACACACGAGTAAGATATCATCAGGCAGAGTTTAGGGCAGAAAACCCTAGAGATGGTAAAGAGCTGTTCAACAAATGTCACTCTTCATTAAGGTCTGCAATAGAGAGAAGTTTTGGAGTACTGAAGTCTCGATGGCAAATACTTTTGAAAGTCCCAAGCTATTCATTACTAAAGCAAATCCAAATTGTCAATGCATGCTTTGCCCTTCACAACTTCATCAGAATGAGCAAGTATGAAGATCCTTGTTTTCAAATACTCGATGTTGCACCTTATTTTGTCCCTGAACAAGAAGACGATGATTGTGCCGACACTTCTTCAAGCTCTACCCAGAATGGTTCTACTGAAATGGTGCTACTGAAAGAGACAATTACTCAGCAGATGGTTGGAGCAAGAAACAGAACAAGAATGACTTAAGAATCACTATTAACTTTGTGGTTTTTGAATGTGCTCATGTACCAGCTGATACTAATCTGTTGTACTGGTTATGCTTGTGTATGCTGATACATGAAGGTGTAATGTTTCGATTAGTTATTGAAAACTATTATGTTAATGTCAATGACTATAGCTGGTGGTGTATCATTCATTTTGCGTGTGTGTAGTGCATGTTGTGTCAGTTACAAGATCTTGTGATGAGTGTCTCCTGCTCTACAATTTGCTTATTTATTAGCAGTGCTTAAATGCGGTGGTGTGATAATGTTCTGTAGTTGAGTATTCCTCATCTCTGAGTGTTTTGGGCAGTGGCTTCAAACAATAGCAGTGAGTCCTTGATTGGCATTCCCACATCGGATGTAGTTTATTAAAATTGAGTTTTTTATATTGCGCAATTGTCATCCACTAGCTTGAATAATTACATACACACACCATTGTCAACCTGGTGGCTCCCTTTAATGTGTATACTACACGCAGCATTGTGTGTTGTCTTTTTTGCTGTTTTGACAATTCCAAAATGTGGACCACCAATGACAGATGATATTTTCGTTCTTTTTGGTTAGTTCATCACGTGACTCCCATACCCTTGTTACATATGCTATGAGCACACATCAGTCAGCACTGTAATCGAAGGGTTTTTTTTATTTTTTAGTATTGCTCTTGAGCAACTTCTCCCTATATATATATATTGCTTGTACGCATAACCACACATCCCTACCTTATCCTCAGTCAACATCTTCTTTTGTCGTCGCGTCTCGAAGGGGTTTTTTGGAGTCCCTAATCCACAACAAGGTATGCGTGCATCTTCCTTTTCACTTCACTTGCGTTGTACCACAGTGTTGTTGATTCCAAATCGTTTGCCAGTGACCGTCTTGTGTACCTCAAAACTTTCTCCAGATACAAAGTAGGACTGTTGCAGAGCGGGGGTTTGTTGATGTAACACCCCAACTACCACCGTACACATAACATCAAACTGCAGTGGAAAATTCAACTCATCACATTACTTATTTTCAATGGTGTTACACGCCGTTAACCACCCACGTGGCTAACAAGGCTAATACATGTACTTTGTATCGGTCTGATGGACTAGATTCCCGAGCAACTACACGTTACAATTGCTTCCCTTAACAACAACCCATATATTTATACATTCCAACCGTACCGAGTATTTACAAACTAATGCCGATAACAATTTCGGTCTTACTACGCCTACAATGCTTACGCCATTTAAATGGCTACCCATGTATAAAACATCTACCCCCGTCCTACTCTCGAACGGCTTCCAGCTCCTTGTACCTGAAATAGAAAAGGAGAGAAAGGGTGGCCCCCAAGGGGCTCAGCACCTTTGCTGGTATGGAATCCCGCAGCTCACATGCTACCGGGCCACACACAACTAATTGTCGTCTTAGCATGCGATTGATTATATTCAAATCATGCATGCAACTGTAAACACACAACATAAAACATTTCGCCTCAATGGGCTCAACAAACGGATAATACATCCTTACTTGATGAGTCACTCATGGTATTCATTATCCCTAGAGGTTCCTCCTCTAACGGAGCTACTTCCTTAATAGACGACACTTACCCTTAAATCGGGTTATCCTTAAACGCCTCTTGGCACAAATGGGATTCATTTCCATGATCCACACACTTCATATCTTACAACATATCACATTCCTCACATAACAAAACATAACAACACCTTTCTCGTTCCGACGTACACATGATAGCATCGCATTCATTTTAAACACCTAACGTATACATATCATAGCATAGCAAGGGAATCGCATAGCACAATAACAACACAAAACACCATAAGATCGGTTCACACAAGGAACCTTCCACATAGTTAGTATACATAGTGAGCCTAGAGATTATTGCCAATCTCATGCTAAGCTCGTTACCAACCTCGTTACCGTTCAGTTATATCGAACGGTTAACTTAAACCCAAGGTGTGTCGGATATAGTAATCCCAAGCACACCGAAATAACATTTGTATGCCCCTGTGGCCCGACGTGAGTCAGTAAACTAGCTTTGGATAAGCTAGGGAAGGGTAGAAACCAAATTGGAATACAACCTATACATACACCAAGAGAGTCGAACCGGATATGACATCGACTCCCGTCCTCCACGCGTGGCCGGAACAACCGGACTCCTCACCCCCATTAGTACATATACACTTATAAATAAGTAGTTAGAGATCCATTATGGAGCCTATCACATCCACACACCATACGGTATCATAACCGAGTTAAGCACACAAGGGAGGTTCACACACCTGCATACAACAACAATATCCAACTAACTCACACATAGCCGTGGTTAGAACGTTCCCAAGGTTTGGGTCGTTAACTCCGAATACCGATCTCTCACGTGTTCCTAGTTCTAGTTAGCTAGCTAAGGTTCAACACTTATTTGAGGTTAAACGGTATCGGAGACCAGATGCGCCACATAAATGAAATTACTATAACTCATTACATGTTTAATCTTACAAGGTGGCAAACACTCAGAAAAACACATTGGCATACAAGCCGGTGTAATCCGGTAGGACACAGGTTGCAAGAAAACCATACCTTTCACCACGGTCCATATATTGTGTCCTCCTAGGTTCTCGAACAAATCCCGTACAACTGGTAACATCACAATTACTGTCATTAACATCGGGGTGACATGATTGTTTAATATCTAATGCCCATAGTTAACCCCATCATCCCGTTGTACTAATTTATTTATGTGATCTTAAGTTCACAACTTACACACATTCACTCTCACACTTGTTTATACTTCCAATGGCCTTTAAAAGTCACCAAACAAGGCCTAAACATCATCTAAAACCATTACCATTCAATCCCCCATCATTAGGAGCCTTAAACAAAATTTTTCTTCATTTCTGGTCTGGACCGCCCTCTGGGGCGGTCCCAGGGGCGGTCCACAACAGATGCTACACGTTTTTTTTTTTCACTTCTCTGCACTGGACCTCCCACAGGGGCGCGGTCCGTAGGGGCGGTCCACTGTAGAACCAATTTTCTAATGTGCTTTTCTCCTCTTTCTGAACTCCAAATTCATCCAATTTTTTCCTATGCTTTACACATGTTCTCCCACATGTTTTAACATCTTTTGGGCACACTTAAACCCTCTCGAAACATCCCAAAAATTCCTTAAACTTTTACTCAACTTTTACTAAGTCCTTAACACTTAGAACATTTTTTTTTTACACTTGAACTGTATTCTTGCCTAAAACTTCACCTACCAAAGTACTCCCTCACTACCTTATAACCACCCTTTTAAACATCATTTGCACTACACGCATCCCCTTTACACACACTCCTCAAGTCTTTCCCACAAGTTCATAACTAAACTTCACAAGACGTTACACTTTCATTGTCACACCAAACTTTGTACAAGACTTTACGACACCTCCTGTTATAACCCAAGGTTTGTTATATTTTATTTCGTTACTATGGTTCATTAAGATGGTCCATTCTGAATTTAGGACACGGAGTCCTTATTAAAGAAGCCGGGGGCGAGGAGGTCTTTTGTTTTTCTATCAAATTAATCAGGTGAGGATAATACTTAATTCATTTTCTTTTTCCCTCATTATTACCCTCACTTCTAATCACGTTCTCACGATCGTTACGCTCTTCTTCTCGCTCAGTTGGAAACCCTCAAACCTCTCTCTCTTCTCTCTCAATTTTCTCTTCACGCTTTGTTTTCTCCATCTGTCCAAGTGTGCTGTTGTTGGGAATTCGAGTTTCTGCTGTGAATTCATCGTCTCCGTCGCAATTCGCATTCTGTCCAAGGTATAGTGTTCAGCCCTCTCTCAGTTCTACAGTTGCGTTTGATTTCACGTTCTGATTCGTTCTCTGCAATCTGATTATGATTCAGCGATTCTTCTCTACTCCTTCATCGGGTTCATCTGCTGTGGACTGCTCTGTAATCTGTAGACAGATTCAGGTGAGGGTTTTATTCCGTTTTCGTTTCAGATTTTGGGTTATGGGCAGTTTCTGATTGTGGTGTTCGTTCTCTGCGTCGTTGTTGAGTTTTCAGTGGCTGTCTGATTGCATTGCTGGTTTGCGTACTGCTGTGTCTGCGTTGGAGCGATCGTTGTTCAGATTCGAAGAGAATTCTCTGTGTAATTGAGGTAGGTGGTTCCGGATTTGATCAGGTGTTGTTCAGCCTTGGGGAGTTTGGGTTCTGCATTTACTCATCGATTAAATCTTGTGTTTGTGTGTTGGTTTATGTCTGTTTATGCCATGTCCAAGGATTAAACCCCCAAGGTGTTTTGTAAATGTGTGTGTTGATTTGGTTTGGTTTTGTGCCTCTGTTCGTTTGATTTTTTAGCTTCTGATTTCTGAGGTTTTCGGATGTCCGAACTTCCGTCCGAGCTTTGAAGTTCGGACATGCCCGTCTGCGCTTAATCTTTTGAAAATCTTCGCTGTGTCCGAACTTCCGTCCGAACTTTGAAGTTCGGACACAGCCTTCTGCATTCTCTGATTTTGGCTTCGACTTGTGTCCGAACATGGATGTCCGGACACAAGTTCGGACTCTCCGCGTCTCTGTTTTCGTAAAATGTCCGAACATCCGTCCGAACTTGGATGTTCGGACACCTCTGACTCTCCATCTGTTTTAAGGTTCGACTTGTGTCCGAACTTTGAAGTCCGGACACAAGTTCGGACATCTGTCTGATTTTGCCTTCTGAGTCTCGACTTGTGTCCGAACATTGATGTCCGGACACAAGTTCGGACAGGCTACTGTTTTGGCCATAACTTGCTCGTTTGAGCTCCGTTTTGACTTCTGTTTGCGGGGTTGGATTCCCCTTCTGATTTCCAAGCTATCTATGTGCTTTCTGGTGCCTTTGGTGCACATATGCTTACCTGTGTTTAAGCTTCTGTTTTGGGACCTAGTTATCTCTGTGTCTGAGCCTTTGGATGGCTGGTTACGCTGTCTCGTAGCGCGCTATGTAGGATCCTTCTGTTCACGGGTGATGTTCCCCGTTCTGTTCACGGGTGTCTACACCTGTTCTGTTTACGAGTGAGGTTTCCTCGTTCTGTTCACGAGCTGGTTGCTCGTTCTGTCTGTATGCTGTGATCGCTAGTGTCCCACTCTGTTTTCTGCTTCTGTCTGCTTCTGCTCTGTTTAGTCCCTTAATGATTGGACTTCTGTTTCTGATTTCTGATATATTTGTGGGCTCTTTGACTCCTTCTGATTTGATAACATTCTGTAAATGTTTTGAGCATGCTGGTTGATGAAGTTTGTCATCTACTGGGCATAGTTGTGTGCTCATTCCCCTACTTCTAACGCTTTTGCAGATTGATTAGCGAGGATCGTCTCCCCTCAGCTTCTGGAGTTTAGCTGCTTTGTTTTTAGCTTCTTTTGAGACCTTGTATTGAATTTGGGCCTTTGGGCATATTTTGTTAAGCTTCCGCTTTTGACATCTGTTTGGTGGGTTCTGTAATGACTTTTGGGGATGTTTTATCCTCTCTTCGATAATACTGTATTGAAGTTTTTCGTTTGGGCCTTATTTGATTATCTGTTTAATTCTGTTTATTAGAGCCTTGCGTTATTATGTAATAATACGCGGCGTGTAATACCCCTAACTCCTAGGCCAGTGTTTGGGGGTGTTACACCTCCACCATCACCTTGGTGTATCAAGAAATCATCCATTAGTTCCCTAAATCTCCAAGACTATGCCTAAGGCATCTTAACACCTAAGAACACCTTAATTCACTTTCTTTCACCATCTTAACACTTAAAAATTCCTAGTACCTTCTAGGTCATAAAATCTCATTACAACACATAAACTCTTTTGTTTATCAACTAAATTTCGCCATAGCTTCTCTTGTATCACCTTACACCAAAACACATGTTTTTCACCTTTAGACAATCAAGAACATTCAATCTCTTAATACACACTCTTATACACAAACATATGGTTTTTCATCATTTAACCATCAAACACATTCACCTTCACAAGAGATGTTCTTTACACATAACTAAACCTTTAAACTACACTACATCACAATATAGTGCATAAACTTAAATTGCTTGGCACTTAGGCCCTTAAATAACATAAACCATAAACACTGAATTTCCACATTTAAATGCCTTCAACCTGCGAATACACACAACAATGCTCCCATGTCTTTTTAGTCCACCTTGTGGATAGTTTTCTAGCTTATTTCCCATTGGCTCTTTAGGTTATTTATTAAGCAAATATAGCTCAATTCCCTAGTACATAAAACCACATTAAGAGAGGTCATTTACCTCTTTGTTTTCCAAGCTTTCTCACTTGTTTTCACTTGTTTTTCTTGATTGAAAATCGGCAAGGAGCTTTTATCACTTGTCAACCTTCTAACCAATACACATATAAGGGTAATGAGTATTAAGTTTAATACTCAAACTCATAATTAAACCCTAGGTTTACATAAGTGTCTTAAAACACTAAATTTGATGATTACCTTTGGAATTTGAAAGAGAGCTTGGTTAAGTGGCAAGATAGGACTCCTCCTAGACCCTTGAAGATTGAATTAAGCTAAGAAAATAGCAAGACAAGGCACCATTGTAAGGTGAATTTTCGGTTATACAAGAAAATGATGGGAATTTTCTTTGATTTTCCTTACCTTGAAACAAAGGAGAATGACAAGGCATGGACATATGAGCTCAAGCTCCTTCAATGGTGAATCTCCATGGCACCGAAATGGAGCTTTTGAAGATTTGAAAAGATAGGAATGTAGAGCTTACTCTAACTAAGACAACGGTAGTCTCGGAATTGAATTCGGAGCTTGGAGCCATGAGTTACAAGCATTCAAAGATGGAGAATAGCTACTTGCTGTAGCAAAACGAGAATGGAGAAGGGAGGATGAGGTTGGAGACGGTGGGAACCAAAAAGAAAAGAAGAGAAAGTGAGGAGAGAGGTAAGTTTTAGAGATATTTAAGTTATAAAGCAAAAAGGTAACCTTTACTTACTTTTCTTTCTTTCTTTTACTCCCTCCGTCCTGAATTGACCGTCCTGTTTACTATTTGGACATGTCGTTTGACTTCAATTTTTAACATATAAGATAAACTAATTTTGAAAATTTAAATTTTGCATATGAATCCTTACATGATAAACTATATGTTACAAAAATTAGTTTTATAAAATTATTTTATCTTATATGCTTAATATTGAAGTGGAAAAACGTGCCATAAAGCAAACAGGACGGTCAATTCAGGACGGAGGAGTAATTGGCAAGTCAAGTGTGATGACTCACACCCCTAAAACCGTGGCCCCTTACATATATAACATATATATGGCCTTTGTTGACCAATTAAACAACTTATGTTGACTTGTAACTTAAACTAGCACTATTTGAGCACTATTCACAAATTAAGGCACATATTTGTGAAATTTTTGATTTCCAATTGATTTAGACTTCCTAATGTGATACTAAGTAGTACAAATATTAATTAAAGAGTAATGATGGTCATTTAGCCACTCAAAACTCATTTACAAGACAATTTTTCAAAAATGTGCTTTAAGACTCCTTAAAGCACATTTTGTGTTTTAACTTGTTTTCAAGCTTGGTTTTCTTTGGTAATCGATTTAATATGTTCATTAACATATTTATAAGGTATAGGTATGACCATTAGGTCTTATACAAATTTATCCCAAGCTTAGAGCACATTTTTGCTCATATTGACTTTAAGGTATATTCTTGTGTTTTATTTGGTTTAACTGTCCACCAAGGTTTCCTAAGGACTTATTTAGCCTTATTAAATCATAATTGAATATTATTAAGTCTTGGTAGGCTCTTTGGGTCCTAACCAAGTTCACTCCGAGCTTAGAGCACGTTTTTGCTCAAACCGTGTCTTAGTGTTTTATTGTGTTTTTACTATGGTTTAAATTGTACATTGATGTTCCTAAGGCACTTTTAGCCTTTTAATACCATAGTTTAACATTTTCACGACATACCAAGGTTTGGGGTATTTCAGTTGAAATGAATCACAAGTTTGAAACTCTACGTATTCTGTATTTCCTTACATAAGCAACCGTAAATTTAATGTGTTCCCTACTTTGTTGTATATTGCAGGATAATGACACGGGGAAGATTGAATGCAAAAGTGAAAACAGAACACCAGTCCATTGATGACAACCAGCAGCAGCAGCAACAATGGCCGTCCACAACTATGAAGGAAGAGGTTAAAAGCGAAGAGATTGTGTCTGAGGTTACACAGGAGTCATACAATATTGAGGTGAAAGTGGGGATGAAGATCGAGGATGTGGACGACAACTTTACGGAACTAGAGGATACCAACGCTGATGGAAATCCATTCAGGGGACCCAAACCCCCGGCGTTGATGAGGATTACTGGAAATACTTACAGAGATTTGGAACGAAGTCGCGTTAAAGCAAAAAGTGTGTTATTAGTGACGATGTTGTGTATCTGTTGATGCCTAGATTTGAGGAAATGGTATTCCATATTGCCAATGAGGGTGTTTTGGTTGTAGGACGCACAAGTTAAAATAATATGCCGTCACTGTGAACTTGTTACTAAATTTTATGTAATGAACCATCCACTTTTTGCTATCATCTTAGATGGTTATAACATGAAGTACTTGCAAAATACTGCACAAGTTGATCCATTTTTCCAAACTGTATTTGATTTGTAAGCTGCGATAAAAAACATTCAAATGTCATTTCACTGAGGGGCAAAAACAGATAGCACACAAAAGTGATAGTTGTCTGCTCACAACATGTGATTGTATACTCACTTAACACCAGAGCATCAGCAAGACCCAGAGACAGCATGCCCAAAAATACAAGATTTTCAACCCTTATTACAAAATAAGTTACTCTGAATCAATCTCTATCAATTCTATTTCTTCACCACCATCAGACGTGTCGTCTTCGGATGCAGCTTCTATAATCATGCAACTCGAATCTGTGTCTTCACTACCATCAGAGGACTGTGCTGGTGATGAACAGGTTGACTCATTTCGTTCAACTTTTACACATTTACTTGGTTGTCCAACCTCAAAATGCATGTTGTGTTGTTCACATCTAGGTCGTTTAGCAACATTCACTGCCTTAAGCGCAACAACAATCTGCATTTGATTGCTACGCCCATCTCTTCCCTTAGCATGAAATATTCCTTCCCCAAAATAGTATTCTGCCGTTGTATCAACATGTTTGTCTGAAGCAACAGGTGTACTGTCCAATAAGGCACTAATTTCAGTCTAAGGAACTGCAATATTCGAATTCGCACTGATGTTGTTCACTGGCATGTCCTCGCTGCACACAACAACCAGACAGGGTTAGATCACATCACATGAATATGCGAATATATGTTAATGAAAATAAGTGGGAAAATGGTATAACCAACAATGTACCTGTCCGTGAAATCATAAGCATTAGTAACAGATACAACAGTTGAAGCCAAATCAAACAAGACATGAGGATCGTATTCAGGCACAAGTTGACCTTGTTATAAAACACATTTACAACACACATAATGACATGTAATCACTGATATTTGTACAATACTGAAGCAAGCGCTAAAAAGGCCAAAGAATGCACAAAGCTGGTAGTTTGCAAACCCTTAACATACATTACAGTAACATTTGGTCCAACAAATGAAAGTACTAGTACACACCAAAGTAGTCGAGTTAATCATTACATCTTATAGTCATGTAAACTGCATATGGCCAAATTACAAACAACTCTAAAGATTCTTAAACAGCTAGAATTGTTACACACACACACAAAAGAAGAGGTTACAATTTGCTGATTACTACTAATGTCTAGACTAACACCGAGTACACAATAACAACAATCACAAAAGCATGTAGGAAAAGCAGCAGCTTCGATATCATCATTTTGACCTCCTCTACCCCAGTCTCCAAAGCTGTAACTGAAGTGTTGATGTTGTTCAGACTCTCAGACATAACATTGACGGATCTCTTAATGCTTACTGCAGTTTCATTGTTAGTTTCTAGAAGATTAATAAAGAGGGTAAGATTATCAGTGCGATGAACCACATTGCATGCTGCATTGCCGTCAGCAGGCCATCCGTTGGTAGGTCGGTTAACTGTGTCCCACCATTTGAAGAAACCGCAAGTGTTACATTTGAAAAATAGACGACCAAAGTTTTCGACGGTGTAAGAGATTAGCAACATAGCTGGGCACTGACAATCGCAGTTGATGTATGTGGTATTTAACTGATTAAAACTCCTCCCGGTTGAAGAAGACTGCACAATGTCCCGACAAAATTTTTAGGTACAATTACAGCACAACATAACTTGCTAGATAGTTAAACATTGTCATCAGCTAACTCAACAGAAAGTAATAACCACTACCACTGAGTAAATACAACTATCATCTACTGTTTTTCGGGACAACTGGTTACAAATCTGGTGCATGCGAACACCATACCCAATTTGATAATGAAACATATGCATTATGATAATAGGTTTTCCTCACCACACCTTTCACAACACTGTAATAGTATCAATAATCACCAACCATAGAACAGTAAACACGCAAGTTTGTATGGTTGGAGCGAAAAACTAACCTACTAAAGACTTACATTTGCCTGTGATAAAAATGGCGTATAGTAACTCAAGCAGAGAATAGGAACATTCGGTGGTATGCTAGGTATGTGTTTTCCAAGTCTACCAAAGTGAAGGAAACAAAGAAACTTACACTCCTCCGTGAGTTCATTTTGAAAAATGACTGCGTATTCTCGTACTCCTCCTTTCTGTTCTGCAACAAGGATCAAGAATGACTGAGAGGCGTTCCCTTGACAAAGAAAATGGCAACGAAGCTAAAGCAAACAGTACAATAAACAAGAGGATTTACCTTCAACCTTGTTGACTCCCTTTCCAACGTCGAAGTATCGCCAGGAAAATAGAGAAGGTGGTGAATTGTGTGTGCTTCTGGGCAAAGGTTGAAGAAGTGTTATACCCAAACTTTTGCCCCCCTGGTTAGGATCTGCAAGGTTTTGGTGTCGTGAGGGATATGTGATCGGGTAATGAGGGATTCCGGCTCGATCGGTGTGTTCCAGGGCCTGAGGAGCAGTTTCGTCATTGTCAGGGGCGTTTTCGTAATTTTTAAGGCTTCTGAGTTCTCCTATAGGCTTTCTCTCTCCTCCAGAGGGTGCCCAAATCAGCTCGGAATGCTTTGATATTTTAACCCATGATAGAGGATGACATTTTAAGCATAATGGCGTTGGAATTTTGATTTTTCGAATTTCCAATAATTTTCTAGCAATTTCTGACTGAATCTGACGAGAAATTCAATTTAAAAATGCTCCAGCATTTAAAAAATTCGTTTCCACCTCAGAAAATTCATAATATCCATTCTTGACATGTGGTTAAAATTTCATAGCAAAATTCCTTTGGGAAGTTGCTTAGTTAAAATATCGAAAAATCTTACTTTTACTAGATTCTCTTTATCTTTAAGAAGTCTATATAAGGGGATAGGTTTTTGGATAAAAGGAGAACCTCACATACTCAAGAACCCTAGAGAGTCAGAAAAGGCAGCCTTCTCTCTCTCTCACGTTTTCCAACACCCGGCCACCCAAATCATACCGAAAATCCCCCGAAATCATCATCTAAACACGTTTTCCAATTCCCAAAGCACCAATAATCATCAAAACCCCACAAAAACACCACCAAAACGTGAAGAACAGCAAGAACAACCAACAACCAGAAGCCTGGTTCGAAGTCCTTTCGGGTCTACCATCAACGAAGCACTTGACGAATCCCGGTGTGAAGAAACGTTGTGAATCCGAAGGTAAAACAGGTAGAAACTCAGCTTCCCTAATTCTCCACGGTATTATCTGTCTTGCCTCGAAATTTGAGCTCAAACTAACCTTCGTGGGCTTCTGTATTGCTGTTTGTTTAAGCCTCTGTCAGATAACTTGTTTGCTAAGTTTCGTGCTTAATTCGAATTCAAATTGAAAACTTTCAATCACTAACGTCTTGTACATCTTTCAGGCTACACACCCATAAAATTTGAGCTCAAAAAACCCTCGGGAACCTTCTGAAAACCCCTGTCCGTGGGTGGTCCGTGACCTCGGACCTATGGTCCGGGACCTCGGACGCGTTGTCCGAGACCACGGACACCCACGGACGGCGGCGGGATTTTAAAAAATTCAAAATTTAGGTTTTTCTAATGATGTCCGGGCCCACGGACAGCCTGTCCGTGGCCCCGGACTTTGCAAATTTTTGTTTTCCTTTAATTTCGACTTTTCTGTATATTTAGGCTAACTGGGGTCCGTGGTCTCGGACATTAGGTCCGTGGCTACGGACGGAAACAAAATTTGACCTAATTCTGCCTCCGAAACCCTAGTTTAGGTAACCTTAATTTCCACTTTAATTTTCTGTCAAAAAATGCTAAAAACAAAAAAAAACAGAAGCTTGCGCACTTAGGTTAAAGCGACTCGTAATAAGCCGTAAATAAACTAAGTAGAGGAAAAACGACTTCTGAGGGTAATGAAAGTAATTGAACCCTAATAAAGTCGAATATCAAGCCCCCGAACCCGAACTCTCCTTTCCTAATTTGATTTAGGTTAAAATTAGGTGGCGACTCATAATAGGTTCCAGTGAGCTAGCTTAGGTTCTAATAATTATTGTTTTATGACATAGTTATTAATCTTAGGTTATAAGTGGACCTAAAACCCGATTAGATCCTAATCAGCTTTAATCCACATAGGATAGGGTTTAAAATCGAGGCTCACAGACTGGCGACTCTGCTGGGGACAAACTCTTAATATTAACTTGCTTAATTTTAAGAAAGAGGGCTTAACTTGAAAATGTTTATTTATGGCTTTTACTATGTTGCTTGTTTATTTATGTGCGCACTTTAATTTTTGCACCCTTGCATCATATGAGAGCGAGGGTCCACTTAAACCGATTTCATCCCGGGACCCATTTGAGGGTCCCCTGTCAGGGACTCACACCTTTTAGGTGATGTGAATAAGTGGGGGAAAAGAGGAGGGTGTCGTCTAACCATACCCCCTTAATACCTGGGCTTTAGCCCCAAGCATTTTCCTGGCAGTACCCTTACCTAGCCCATTGTTTGGTCAGTCAAAGACCCGACCGTAGACGCACACCTTCAGGTGATGTGGAAAAAGTGGGGAAGCCCAAAGAGAATAGCGTGCAAGCCCTATTCCTTTGTGGTGACCTGGGCCCACGCCCCAAGCACCTCTCCGGATCGATCCTTACCCGAATTGGATAAGCGTCAGGTGAGGACATGTTAAATTTGTGTGGGCCTTGTCTGCTTGTATGATCGGCCCACTACCCAGCCTCGAAACTGATAGGAATTTCTCCTACATCAACCTAGCCCAACCCAAATTTACGACTTTATTGTTTGCAGCCCAAAGGCCTTGTTTGGTTTGAATGAATTGATTGTTCGGCCTCAGGCCCAAAAGTTTAGACTTAGGTGATTTCTCTCTTTCAGCCCAATTTGAATTATCAACTTAGTTCTAGGCCTGTGAAAAACAAATCCACCTAAAGCAATCCGTGAAAATCCATCGGGCCTCTTCATTTCAAGGCCCATTCTGGTTTGGGAAAAGTTTTCACTCAGGCTTAGGCCCAGAATTCTAGATTTAAGTGTCATCTTTTAGGCCTAATCAGGTTACTCGACCCACACAAGTTTGAAATTAGAACACCATCTTACCAAGTACTCCTTCCCGGCCCAGAACTTTAGTCCAGTCCTTTTTTATTTTCTGACAGACAACATTTTGGAAACAGGTAAACTGTCATCACAAGCATGGAGGGAAAAAGAAGGCTAGTTACAACAGAGGATAGAATGGCAGGGATAGAGCTTAGGCTAAAAGCCATGGAAGAAGCCGTAGAAGAGTTGAGAAACAAGATCAACTCTCGGGATGTGGACTTTCACAGAGCCGCTAAGGCAAGAGAAAATGATCAAGCTGAACTAGAAGCCATGGTGGCCGCCATGGAGCGGAGACATGGTGCTGTCAGGAATGCCATGGAGTCAAATTACGTCGCCGCAATCGAGGAAATGAAGGCGAAGGCCCTTTCCCTGGAGACCAGACGTCAAGCTCAGGATGCACTAGTGGGTAGGCTTCTTAGCTCTCTTCGCGACCACATTAAAGTCGGCTCCTTTGGAGCCCAAGGATTACAAGGGAATGTCGAGGAGATTGCCGCAGAACTCAGAACAGCGATCGAGAAGCCGGAAGTGGTCAACCAGGCAGCAACTTGCATTCAAGGTCGCACCCGAAAACGGACTAGACAGCATGAAGAAGGCGCCGGTGAGTGGTTAGGAGGACCAAGTTGGGACGTTGGAGCAGTAGAGTCACCACAGCAGAACTCAGATCAGAGACAATTTACTAATATCGGCCGGACACTAAGTCAAGCGCTTGAGGAACTTTGTAGGAGAAGACTGCTACAACCAAAGGCCCCGAAGATAGGACTTGCTCGATTGGGGAAGGATCCGAACCAATTCTGTCGCTACCATCAACTTCCCGGTCATGATACTGACCATTGCAGGGCCTTGCAGCATAAGATCCAAGACTTTATTGACCAGGGATTTCAATTCTCGAAGCGCGAGAACATTTTCGGGAGTTCCATACCAGAACATCGCTAGGAGTTATCTTTATTTTGTTTTCCCTGTTTGTTCCCTTAGTCATTCGGTATTGTTTCCTTTTTCCTTAGTTAGCTTAGTAGGTCGTTGCTTTTCTTTCGAAATAGTTTAAACAATAAGGGGTTTTGTTGTCACACTTGTCTGCTATTAATAAGAGAAATGTTCGTTTTGCTTTCATGAAAAGTCCGAATTGGTATTTATAAATTCATTCTCGCATCTTTCGAAAAAAGGCACGCTGTCTCATGAAACCCACCTGCAAGTGTTATATGGTAGAACCTTTGTTTCCACAAACTCCTCTGTACAAAGCCACCACTCTGCATACAAGCACCACCTTTGTCATATACACCCCATGTGTCTCGCCTCTCCACTTCCTCAACATTACACCAAGTACATAAAGCCAAAAATTTGCTCCACAAGATCACCCCATCACCACTCACCATCATCATTCCACCGACCACCCTTCACAAATAACCTGGGTATTCAAAAGGCTTGTCAAGAAACCCCACAGCAATACTGGGGGCAATCTGAGTTAAGGAACAATGACGTTTATCTCTTTTGTTTAAATGTGCAAACAAGTCTCTGAGCGTACACTTCGCGAGAGTGCCTTGAGCGGTAAAACCAAGAGCGAAAGAGCGTGTCATTTTTACACGACTCCAGAAAGGTCACATTCAATGGCAAGGTAAACGGCATGACTCCGACCGAAGGAGATAATTTGTAAATTTACGCTTAAACCTGTGAAAAGTAACAAAGAACGGATACACAACTATTAGGGATGACGAAGCACCTAGGAAACAGCACCACACAGCCAAAATCTTGCGAACCCTGACATTAAACCCTAGGCACCCCCGCTGAGCTCTTCATGTATGACCTCTTTTACAACACTACAAGCTCCACAAACAGGCCAACCAATGATGAATAACCGACCCGGTGACCAAAGGAAGCAAGGAGCCCGACTTTTGAGCAACAACTTCACAAGTCCAAAGAAGCAAACCCGCTACCAGCATGACGAAGCGATCCGCAAATGGTCCCAAAGCGACACAGGATCCAAACGAGCTAACATTAAAAAAAAGCTCTCAAAGTTCAAAACCGGGAAACACAAGAACCCTGAGGGAAAGGGGATTCAAAGAAGGCAAACTTGAAAAGCCTCAAAGAGATCCAAAATCGGAAAAAGAAAGAAGATGCAAGGAGCAATTTAAAAGTCCCAAGTTCATAAGCAAAGTCATCACGAAGTAGCCAAACGACTTCAAGGCAAAGAAGACAAGTCCGAGAGGCGGTGCAAGTTGCAGCTTTGGTCACCCTTAAAGCTCCACATATCCTAAACATTCCGCCATTATCCTATTGTCATTTATCACACCCCATGGCCACGCTATAAGCTCAAAAGACTTCCGACTTAGTAGTTGTGTATCCAATCGAGTGAAAATAACAGGTTGAACACGTAAGTCTAACAAATGTCAAATTCAATGGTTGAGAAGTTGTGACCGCAAGTGAGAAACAAGCGCAAACACCAGACACGCCGAGTGTAGGTTAGGAAGCACCACATCAAAGCATAAGCCTCGACCCTGTGAGGATAAGACTTGTTCGCACGTTTAATCAAAGAAAATACTGGGGGCAATTGATTGTTCCGATCAATTGCCATAAAATCCCTAAAAAAACTCGGATTGCCTTAAGGAAAAATACTGGGGGCAATTGTTGGTCCCAACAATTGCAACAAAGACACCGATTGAGTCCCAAAAATCCAAAACCCAAAGGATCAAACCCTCCTCATATCACGCAGGCCCGTCCTAAGCCCTACCTTCACACTCAAACATCTGCAGGCCCGTCTTGAGCCTTACCCTCACACTCAAACATCTACAGGCCCGTCCTAAGCCCTACCTTCACACTCAAACATCTGCAGGCCCGTCTGAGCCTTACCTTCACACTCAAACATCTACAGGCCCGTCCTAAGCCCTACCTTCACACTCAAACATTTGCAGGCCCGTCTTGAGCCTTACCTTCACACTCAAACTCCGCAGGCCCATCTTGAGCCCTACCTTCTCTAGGTTCGACATAAACCCTAATCCTTCTACATCCTTTTGGACCCGCCATACACTTGGTTCACTTTCACTTAGAACCATCCTTTAGGCTTGTCATAAGACCTAGATCCACCTTTAGGCTCGTCATAAGACCTAGACCATCCTTTAGGCTCGTCATAAGACCTAGATCCAACTTTTAGGCTCATAAGACCTAGAACCATCCTTTAGGCTCGTCATAAGACCTAGATCCAACCCATAGGCTCGTCATAAGACCTAGATCCATCCTTTAGGCTCGTCATAAGACCTAGATCCAACCCATAGGCTCGTCATAAGACCTAGATCCTTCCTTTAGGCTCGTCATAAGACCTAGAACCATCCTTTAGGCTCGTCGTAAGACCTAGTTGCATTCCCTTAGGCTCGTAGTAAGACCTAGCATTACCTTTTAGCTTACCCACTCTCATCAAACACATTGCATTCATCTCATTCATATGGGCTCGTCATAAGACCTAGCTGCATTACCCAGGCGCGTCACAAGACCTGGCGACAGAAAGTTGGCGAGGTGATGGCATAAATCCTCCTTTTGCGATGTCAACTTATTTTTGGGATCAACGAATGGTGGGCAAAGGCAATAAGTCCCCAGGGTTTTTACCAGGAGTTATCCCTGCACACCGGCTTGGGGGCGATGGCAATAAGTCCACATTGGGTCCAGCCAGGAGCATTAGCACGGGTTTCGGTCCCCCAGAAGCATCCGAGCATCATCAGCATCATCGGCATCATCAACATCATCAGCATCAGCATCATTTGCATCATTAGCATTTCAACATTCTTGCATTTGCGTCCAGTCATCATTTCAGGTAGTCAACGCCTTAGAATAGCTTGACATCATTTTCATCACTTTAGGTAGTCAGCGCCTTAGAATAGCTTGACATCATTTTCATCACTTTAGGTAGTCAGCGCCTTAGAATAGCTTGACATCATTTTCATCACTTTAGGTAGTCAGCGCCTTAGAATAGCTCGACAGCATATCATCATTTAGGTAGTCAGCGCCTTAGAATAGCTCGACAGCATATCATCATTTTAGGTAGTCAACGCCTTAGAATAGCTTGACATCGTATCATCCTTATAGGTAGTCGGCACCTTAGAATAGTCTGACATTACTTCATTATTACCCTTAGGTAGTCAGCGCCTTAGAATAGCTCGACAATGCTTTGTAGCTTAGGTGTGTCAGCGCCTTAGAATGGCTCGACAATGCTTTGTAGCTTAGGTCGTCGCCTCCGAATAGCTGGGCATCGTTAACCCGGTTTCGCACAACGTGGAGGATTCGGTGGAGTCCAAAATTTTGGGGCACCACTCAAGCATCAACCAGACTTTTCACATTCATTACAAAGTCCAGTTGACGGGGGCAATCTGTTATACCCAAAATTTTGCCCCCCCTGGTTAGGATCTGCAAGGTTTTGGTGTCGTGAGGGATATGTGATCGGGTAATGAGGGATTCCGGCTCGATCGGTGTGTTCCAGGGCCTGAGGAGCAGTTTCGTCATTGTCAGGGGCGTTTTCGTAATTTTTAAGGCTTTGAGTTCTCCTATAGGCTTTCTCTCTCCTCCAGAGGGTGCCCAAATCAGCTCGGAATGCTTTGATATTTTAACCCATGATAGAGGATGACATTTTAAGCATAATGGCGTTGGAATTTGATTTTTCGAATTTCCAATAATTTTCTAGCAATTTCTGACTGAATCTGAACGAGAAATTCAATTTAAAAAATGCTCCAGCATTTAAAAAATTCGTTTCCACCTCAGAAAATTCATAATATCCATTCTTGACATGTGGTTAAAATTTCATAGCAAAATTCCTTTGGGAAGTTGCTTAGTTAAAATATCGAAAATCTTACTTTTACTAGATTCTCTTTATCTTTAAGGAAGTCTATATAAGGGGATAGGTTTTTGGATATAAAGGAGAACCTCACTACTCAAGAACCCTAGAGAGTCAGAAAAGGCAGCCTTCTCTCACTCTCACGTTTCCAACACCCGGCCACCCAAATCATACCGAAAATCCCCCGAAATCATCATCTAAACACGTTTTCCAATTCCCAAAGCACCAATAATCATCAAAACCCCACAAAAACACCACCAAAACGTGAAGAACAGCAAGAACAACCAACAACCAAAGCCTGGTTCGAAGTCCTTTCGGGTCTACCATCAACGAAGCACTTGACGAATCCCGGTGTGAAGAAACGTTGTGAATCCGAAGGTAAAACAGGTAGAAACTCAGCTTCCCTAATTCTCCACGGTATTATCTGTCTTGCCTCGAAATTTGAGCTCAAACTAACCTTCGTGGGCTTCTGTATTGCTGTTTGTTTAAGCCTCTGTCAGATAACTTGTTTGCAAGTTTCGTGCTTAATTCGAATTCAAATTGAAAACTTTCAATCACTAACGTCTTGTACATCTTTCAGGCTACACACCCATAAAATTTGAGCTCAAAAAACCCTCGGGAACCTTCTGAAAACCCCTGTCCGTGGGTGGTCCGTGACCTCGGACCTATGGTCCGGGACCTCGGACGCATTGTCCGAGACCACGGACACCCACGGACGGCGGCGGGATTTTAAAAATTCAAAATTTAGGTTTTTCTAATGATGTCCGGGCCCACGGACAGCCTGTCCGTGGCCCCGGACTTTGCAAATTTTGTTTTCCTTTAATTTCGACTTTTCTGTATATTTAGGCTAACTGGGGTCCGTGGTCTCGGACATTAGGTCCGTGGCTACAGGACGGAAACAAAATTTGACCTAATTCTGCCTCCGAAACCCTAGTTTAGGTAACCTTAATTTCCACTTTAATTTTCTGTCAAAAAATGCTAAAAACACAAAAAAACAGAAGCTTGCGCACTTAGGTTAAAGCAACTCGTAATAAGCCGTAAATAACTAAGTAGAGGAAAACGACTTCTGAGGGTAATGAAAGTAATTGAACCCTAATAAAGTCAAATATCAAGCCCCCGAACCCGAACTCTCCTTTCCTAATTTGATTTAGGTTAAAATTAGGTGGCGACTCATAATAGGTTCCAGTGAGCTAGCTTAGGTTCTAATAATTATTGTTTTATGACATAGTTATTAATCTTAGGTTATAAGTGGACCTAAAAACCCGATTAGATCCTAATCAGCTTTAATCCACATAGGATAGGGTTTAAAATCGAGGCTCACAAGAAGCAAACGTGCGCCAGGAAGACAATGAGACGTCTTGTCCTAAGGGGCAATTCGTCTTTCGTTTCTTTCTGTAACTTGCACAAACAAGCTAACCAACGAACGGACTGTCTCAAAAGTGGAGCTTAATTGGGCTGGGATAGGGCAGATTAATGGGCACATTAATGGGGCCACTATTTTACCTCTTATGAACGAACGAGGCCTAAATCTGAGTGTCTGGTAGAGGAAGTCAAGTCTGAATATCTAGGATGGGTTAGAGCATTTGCAAATTGGTGAGGCAGCAATTCTGCATTAGTCACCTCGGGTTACACAATCACACAACAAACTTAATAGAATAATGTTATAACCCAAGTTTTGATTATATTTTATTTCGTTACTATGGTTCATTAAGTTGGTCCATTCTGAATTTAGGACACGGAAGTCCTTATTTAAAGAAGATGAGACCGAAGGAGTCTTTTCCCTTCCTTATTTTATTTCTGGTGAGGTTAATCCCTTAATCATTTTATTTCCTTTTCCTCTTATTATTTCAATTCCTTCCTTCTTAATTACTCTCACTTCTAAACACGTTCTCATGATCATTTACGCTCCTCTTCTCGCTCAGTTGGAAACCCTCAACCCTTCTCTTCTCTCTCTTGTTCTTCAGAGTTTTTCCTCTCCTGCGTTGTGTTTTGATCGTTCGTTCGTTGTGCTGCGCCATTGGGGATTCTGCGTTTGCTTCTTCTCCTCCATTGCAATCAGGTTTACGAATTGTATATGGATTATACAACTCAGTTTCAGTTTTGAGGTTTTAGGTTTTGAGAACTTTCTCTTCTGATTTTACCTCTGCAATCTGATTGTGAATCAGCGTTGGCTTCTCTGTTCCGATCGATTTCTCCTGCTGTTGGCTTCGTCGGTGATTCCGTATCAGAATCAGGTGAGGTCTGTATTGCGTTTGTCAATGGTAGCCCAGGGTTGTGAAGTTCTGTTTTCTGAGTTGGGTTGTCTCTGCATTTGTTATTGGTTCAGTGTTTTGATATTGCGTTTCGGTCTGCGTTGGCTGAGTTCTGCTGCTTCGGACTGTGAGGTTTTCGTCTCTTGCATCAGATTTGGGTTTTCGTCTGCTATTTGCGAGGTAGGTGGCTTGTGGATTCGGCTTATGTGTTCAGCCTTGGGAGTTGCGTTCCGGTTCTGAGTTTAAATGTGTTTTTGCCTTGCAATTGTGGTTGCGAATTGTCTGTTTGATGGTGTTTTAATGCTTACAAACCCCCAAGGTTGTTTTTGAAAACCTATATTGTTTTGACAGTGTTTGATGCTTCGTTCTGTGTGAAAATCGCCTCTGTTCTCTGTATTTTTCGGCGTGTCGAACTTCTGTCCGACCGTTGAAGTTCGGACATGCCCTTCTGCGCTTAAACTTTCTGAAGTTTTCGCTGTGTCCGAACTTCTGTCCGAGCTTTGAAGTTCGGACACAGCCTTCTGCATTCTCTGATTTTGGCTTCGACTTGTGTCCGAACATTGATGTCCGGACACGAGTTCGGACTCTACATGTTCTGGTTTCCGAAGATCGTCCGAACATCTGTCGAACTTGGATGTCGGACACCTCTGTCTCTTCTTCTGTTTTGAAGTTCGACCTGTGTCCGAACTTCGTAGTTCGGACAATGTTCGGACATCTGTCTGATTTCGACTTCTGAGTCTCGACTTGTGTCCGAACATTGATGTCCGGACACAAGTTCGGACATGCCTCTGTTTTTGACAATCACTTGCTCGTTTGAGCTCCGTTTCGACTTCCGTTTGCGGGGTTGGTTTCCCCTTCTGATTTCCAAGCCATCTATGTGCTTTCTGGTGCCTTTGGTGCACATATGCTTATCTGTATTTAAGCTTCTGTTGGGACCTAGTTATCTCTGTGTCTGAGCCTTTGGATGGCTGGTTACGCTGTCTCGTAGCGCGCTATGTAGGATCCTTCTGTTCACGGGTGATGTTCCCCGTTCTGTTCACGGGTGTTTACACCTGTTCTGTTTACGAGTGAGGTTTCCTTGTTCTGTTCACGAGCTGGTTGCTCGTTCTGTCTGTATGCTGTGATCACTAGTGTCCCACTCTGTTTTCTGCTTCTGTCTGCTCTGCTCTGTTAGTTCCTTAACGATGGACTTCTTTCTGATTTCGACATATTTGTGGATTCTTTGACTCCTTCTGATTTGTCAATATTCTGTAAATGTTTTGAGCATGCTGGTTGATGAAGTTGGTCATCTACTGGGCATAGTTGTGTGCTCATTCCCCTACTTCTAACGCTTTTGCAGATTGATTAGCGAGGATCGTCTCCCCTCAGCTTCTGGAGTTTAGTGCTTGTTATTTAGCTTCTTTTGAGACTTTTGTATTGAATTTGAGCCTTTGGGCATATTTCGTTAGCTTCCGCTTTTGACATCTGTTTGGTGGGTTTTGTAATGACTTTTGGGGATGTTCTAACATCTCTTTGCTTATACTTTATTTAAGTATTTCGTTTGGGCCTTATTTGTTTATCTGTTTAAGTCTATTTATTAGAGCCTTGCGTTATTATGTAATAATACGCGGCGTGTAATACCCCTAACTCCTAGGCCAGTGTTTGGGGGTGTTACATTTAGTGGTATCAGAGCTCTGGGTTCTAATCTGCTGGGATTTTAAGTTAGCCAGTCAGTCAGAAACGTCAGTGTTAGTGTCTGAGTCTAACTGCTTGCTGTTGGACTTTCAGAATGCCGCCAAGAAGAGCAAATAACCCTCCAGGGAATGTGGCTGATGCTGTTCAGCAGTTCATGACGCAGCTCATGCAGACCATGGCTGCAGGGGGTGGTCCAGCTGGAGGAGGACCAGCTGGCGGAGCAGGCCCAGCTGGGGCAGATGCTGGAGGGAGGAACGTGAAGGCGCTTCAGGAGTTCATGAAGCTGAAGCCGCCGTCGTTCGATGGGGCAGGAGACCCCCAGGTGGCCACATTGGCTGTCAGAGGTGGAGGACTTGCTACGTGTGATGGGCTCAGAGGAGGAGCAGAAGGTGGACTTCGCCACCTTTCTGTTCAAGGCCGAAGCCAAGGAGTGGTGGAGGTCAGTTATGGGGAAGTTCCCACAGCCTTGGACGTGGGAGCAGTTCACTGGGGAGTTCAACAAACAGTTCTACCCCGACGTCTACAAGGATCAGCGCATCTGGAGTATAACCGACTACGCCAGGGTCGGGACATGAGCGTTGAGGAGTACGTCCGCAAATTCATCAGTCTGTCTAAGTTTGCACCTGAGCCTGACGAGCATAGGAAGGCCAGGAAGTTTGAGAGTGGCTTGAGGCCAGACATCCGTTCTGCTGTGACGCCCTGCGTCACAAGACCTTCAGGGACGTGCTGATGTCGCCCTGTTGGTAGAGGCTGACTTGAGAGGTCGCCAGTCTGGAGGGAAGGACCAGAAGAGGAAGCAGAGGTCCGATGAGAGCGATAGGAGGGATCAGTCTGCTTCTCAGAAGAAGCAGTCTACTGGAGACCGAGCTGGAGACCGCTCTGGAGACCGCGCACGAGATAGAGGTGGTTCGTCTTCGTCAGCTCCCGCTCCGAAGTGGGTCTGGCAAGTTTCATAGAGGCCAGGACTGCTACAGGAAGTCTGGAGCCTGCTTCAAGTGTGGGTCCATGGACATAGGATTGCTGATTGCCCTCAGGCTGAGAGGAGCAGAGGTAGTTCTGGAGGTAGAGCCGTTGAGTCTGCTTCAGGGTCCAGAGATCGAGACCGGGCTGAGCAGAAGAAGCCCCAGGGCCAGGCCAGAGTGTACGCGATGGCTGGAGAGAGAGACCGATCGACTGACAGAGTTGTCACAGGTATTCTCCAGCTGTCTTCTCGTTCTGTTTTCTGTTTGTTTGACTCTGGAGCCACCCACTCTTTTATTTCTGCTGAGTTGGTGGGTGAGCTCGGTTTGCCTGTTGTGCCTCTGGGTGTTGAGTTGTGTGTGCATAGTCCATTGGTTAGGGACTCTTCTATGTTGTTGAATTCTGTTGCAAAGATAGTCCTGTGTTAGTCAGAATAGGATTCTGTGTGCTGACCTCATCCCGATGGAGATGACTTTTGATGTGATTCTGGGCATGGATTGGCTTGCTGCGCACCATGCCCACATGATTGTGCTGCTTCGAGAGTCACTTTTGAGGAGCCGGGCCAGCCCCGTTGATTGTAGCAGGGAATGGACTCCCGTGCTCGCCGCCAGTCATATCAGCGATGCAGGCGTTCCGTTTTCTGAGGAAAGGATGCCAGGGATATCTGTGCTACATCCCTGAGGTTCGCAAGGATGCGAAGTTGGAGGAGATTCCAGTGGTCAGAGACTTCCCGATGTGTTCCAGGATGACGTACCTGGGCTTCCCCCTGTCAGAGAGGTGGAGTTCTCGATCGAGCTCGCACCTGAGACTCAGCCGATTTCGAAGGCCCCATACCGGATGGCGCCTGCTGAGCTTAAGGAGTTGAAGGTCCAGTTGCAGGAGCTGCTGGATAAGGGCTTCATTCGCCCGAGTGTGTCGCCTTGGGGAGCGCCAGTGCTATTTGTAAAGAAGAAGGACGGTAGCATGCGGTTGTGCATTGACTACAGGGAGCTCAACAAGGTTACCATTAAGAATAGGTATCCTCTCCCGCGCATAGATGACTTGTTCGACCAGTTAGCAGGAGCTAAGGTGTTTTCGAAGATCGATCTGAGGTCGGTTATCATCAGCTGAGGATTAAGGCAGACGATGTGCCTAAGTCCGCTTTCAGGACTCGTTATGGACACTACGAGTTCCTAGTGATGCCATTCGGTCTGACGAATGCGCCTTCTGTATTTATGGACATGATGAACCGGGTGTTCAAGCCGTTTTTGGACCAGTTCGTGTAGTTTATTGATGACATCTTGGTGTATTCCAAGAGTGAGGAGCACGAGGAGCATTTGAGGACCGTTCTCCAGACTCTGAGGGAGAACGAGTTGTGCGAAGCTGAAGAAGTGTGAGTTCTGGTTGGATCAGGTGGTATTCTTGGGACATGTGGTTCTCAAGGATGGTATCTCCGTGGATCCGGAGAAGATTCGAGCTATTACTGAGTGGGCCAGGCCTACTAATGTTGGGGATATTCGTAGCTTCCTTGGATTGGCGGGCTATTACCGCAAGTTTGTGGAGGGCTTCTCCAAGTTGGTGATTCCGTTGACTCGTTGCTTCAGAAGGATGTGAAGTTCGAGTGGAGCGATGCCTGTGAGCAGTGTTTTCTGGAGCTGAAGAAGAGGTTGACTACTGCGCCGATCTTGACTCTTCCGGAGGGGACCGAGGGTCTGGAGGTTTTCTGTGATGCGTCCCATAGGGGACTTGGGTGTGTTCTGATGCAGCAGGGGAAGGTGGTTGCATATGGCTCTCGTCAGCTTAAGCCATATGAGAAGAACTATCCGACCCACGCTGGAGCTAGCTGCTGTGGTGTTTGCTCTGAAGATTTGGAGGCACTATCTGTATGGAGCAGCGTGCAAGTTTATACGGACCATAAGAGCCTCAAGTATCTGTTCACTCAGAAGGAGTTGAACTTGAGGCAGAGGAGGTGGCTGGAGTTACTGCACGATTATGATCTGGAGATCCTCTACCATCCTGGTAGAGCGAACGTTGTGGCTGATGCGCTCAGTAGGAGGGGTCCGTGGGACCGTGTGTGCTTTGTCTGGTGTGCAGAGGTCTGCTCTGGAGTTGCAGCGCATGGGTAGTCTGGGTGTCCGTCCAGAGAGGTCTGGGATGTTAGCAGCATTGCAGATTCAGCCTACCTTGATCGACAGGATCAAGGCCAGTCAGGAGCTTGATGTCAGTTTGGGTAAGATCAGAGATGAGATAGCTGCGGGTCAGGAGTCTGAGTTCAGGGTTTCAGAGGATGGCTGTCTGAGGTTCGAGACCGGTTTGTGTGCCTGCAGACGATGCTTTGAGCGTGAGATCATGCAGGAGGCTCATGGAGCTCCTTACTCGGTACACCCAGGGGGTGAAGATGTACCGGGATCTGCGGAGACATTCTGGTGGAGCAACATGAAGAGGGACATTTCTGACTTTGTATCCAGATGTCGGACCTGTCAGCAGGTCAAGGCCGAGCATCAGAGACCAGCTGGTTTGCTTCAGCCTCTTCCCGTTCCGGAGTGGAAGTGGGAGAGCGTCGGTATGGACTTTGTTATGGGACTGCCTAAGACTCCGAGGGGTTTTGATGCAGTTTGGGTCATTGTGGACCGGCTCACGAAGAGCGCTCACTTCCTACCTGTCAGGAAGACCTTCAGTTTGCACCGTTTGGCTCAGTTGTACGTGGATGAGATTGTGCGTCTACATGGGGTTCCGCTTCGATTGTGTCTGACAGAGATCCGAGGTTTGTGTCCAGATTCTGGCAGAGTTTGCATCAGGCTATGGGGACGAAGTTGTCTTTCAGTTCAGCTTATCATCCTCAGTCAGACGGTCAGACAGAGAGGACGAATCAGGTCCTTGAGGACATGCTCAGAGCATGTGTGTTGGACTTGGGGGCAGCTGGGATCAGCACGTTGCACTGATAGAGTTGCGTATAATAATAGCTTCAGACCAGTATCGGGATGGCTCCGTTTGAGGCCTTGTATGGCAGGAGGTGCAGATCACCCATCTGTTGGGATGATCTGAAGGAGAGAGCTGTGATTGGTCCAGACTTGGTTCAGGATGCTGTGGGCAAGATTCAGTCTATCAGAGCGTCTGCTTGTGGCTCAGAGTCGTCAGAAGAGCTACGCCGATCAGAGGAGACGACCTCTAGAGTTTGAGGTGGGCGACCATGTGTATCTGAAGGTTTCTCAGGTTTATGGATTGTATGTTGGTTTCCGGTTTGGGAAGAGAGGCAAGCTTAGCCCTCGTTTTGTGGGTCCTTTTGAGATCCTAGAGAGGATCGGACCGGTTGCCTATCGCCTGGCTTTGCCTCCATCTTTAGCAGCAGTGCACAGTGTTTTCCACGTTTCCATGCTGAGGAAGTATATTCCGGGCCCATCTCATGTAATCGACTTCAGTCCGCTTCAGTTGAGGGAGGACTTCACGTTTAAGGCAGTTCCTTCGAGGATTCTAGCCCGAGATGTTCGTAAGCTCAGGAGCAAGACCATGCCCTTGGTGAAGGTGCAGTGGTCGGGTCAGTCAGAGGAGGAGGCGACCTGGGAGGTCGAAAGTGAAGTACGTTCTAAGTTCCCCGCCCTTTCGAGCAGTAGGTATGTTTTAATTTCGAGGACGAAATTCTTTTAAGGGGAGGTGATGTTATAACCCAAAGTTCATTGCATTTTATTTCGTTTGATGTAATTCTAGGTTGGCTTATGTTACGTAGGACATGGGAGTCCTTTTTAAATAAGCGGAGGGACAAGGTGGACTTTTTCCTTCTAATGAATTTTGGTAAGTATTAATTAACTCTTTAGTTAATTAATCCTCACACTCTACACCACGATCAGATCGTTCTCTCATTGACAGTTTCCCAGCCTTGCTTCTCTCTCTTTTCTCTCTCAAGCGCCGTTCATCTTCTCGTTCAGTCAAGACTCATTGACGTTGTGTCTGCTGTCAGAGTTCAACTGCGGATTGGCCATTCTCTGTGGATTCCTGGGTTCTTGAGGTAGGGTTGTCAGATTGCTCTCTTTGATTCTTCGGTTCCTGAGTTTTCCCGTTCTGATTGCCCTCTGCAATTTAAATTGTGATACAGCGTTGGCTCTTGCGTTTCTATCAATTCTCTTCTGCGATTGGCTTCGTCTGAGGATTTCGTCGTCAGAATTCAGGTGAGGATTGTGTGCAGTTTTTGGATTGCAATTCTGGTTCCAGGGTTTGAGTTCCGTTTTCTGATTGTGAGTTTCTGCAATTGTGATTTATTCAGTGATTTGGGAATTGCATTTCCGGTCTGCGTTTGGGTATCTGCTGGGTTCGAGCTCTGCTGTTCAGATTGTGTTTCGTCTGCTGTTAAATTGAGGTAGGTGGCTTATGGATTCAGCTTGTGTGTTCAGCCTTGGGGAGTTGCGTTCCGGTTCCGAGTTTAAATGTGTTTTTGTCTTGCAATTGTGGTTGCGAATTGTCTGTTTGATGGTGTTTTAATGCTTACAAACCCCCAAGGTTGTTTTATGAAAACCTATATTGTTTTGACAGTGTTTTGATGCTTCTGTTCTGTGTGAAAATCGCCTCTGTTCTCTGTATATTTCGTCGTGTCCGAACTTCTGTCCGACCGTTGAAGTTCGGACATGCCCTTCTGCGCTTTTATTCTCTGAAGTTTTCGCTGTGTCCGAACTTCTGTCCGAGCCTTAAAGTTCGGACACAGCCTTCTGCATTCTCTGATTTTGGCTTCGACTTGTGTCCGAACATTGATGTCCAGACACAAGTTCGGACTCTACACGTTCTGATTTCCGAAGAACGTCCAAACATCCGTCCGAACTTGGATGTTCGGACACCTCTGATTTTTCTTCTGTTTTGAAGTTCGACCTGTGTCCGAACTTCGTAGTTCGGACACATGTTCGGACATCTGTCTGATTTCATCTTCTGAGTCTCGACTTGTGTCCGAACGTTGATGTCCGGACACAAGTTCGGACAGGGTACTGTTTTGACCATAACTTGCTCGTTTGAGCTCCGTTTTGACTTCCGTTTGGGGTTGGATTCCCCTTCTGATTTCCAAGCCATCTATGTGCTTTCTGTGCCTTTGGTGCACATATGCTTGTCTGTATTTAAGCTTCTGTTTTGGGACCTAGTTATCTCTGTGTCTGAGCCTTTGGATGGCTGGTTACGCTGTTCGTAGCGCGCTATGTAGGATCCTTCTGTTCACGGGTGACGTTCCCCGTTCTTCACGGGTGTTTACACCTGTTCTGTTTACGAGTGAGGTTTCCTCGTTCTGTTCACGAGCTGGTTGCTCGTTCTGTCTGTATGCTGTGATCGCTAGTGTCCCACTCTATTTTCTGCTTTTGTCTGCTTCTGCTCTGTTTAGTCCCTTAATGAATGGACTTCTGTTTCTGGTTTCTGACATGTTTATGGATTCTTTGACCCTTCTGATTTGTCAATATTCTGTAATGTTTTGAGCATGCTGGTTGATGAAGTTGGTCATCTACTGGGCATAGTTGTGTGCTCATTCCCCTACTTCTAACGCTTTTGCAGATTGATTAGCGAGGATCGTCTCCCCTCAGCTTCTGGAGTTTGGTTGCTTCGTATTTAGCTTCTTTTGAGACCTTTGTATTGAATTTGAGCCTTTGGGCATATTTCGTTAGCTTCCGCTTTTGACATCCGTTTAGTGGGTTTTGTAATGACTTTTGGGGATGTTCTAACATCTCTAACATCTCTTGGTTATACTTTATTTAAGTATTTCGTTTGGGCCTTATTTGTTTATCTGTTTAAATTGCTTATTAGAGCCTTGCGTTATTATGTAATAATACGCGGCGTGTAATACCGCTAACTCCTAGGCCAGTGTTTGGGGGTGTTACATTGAGCAACTTGGCTCTTCACTTCCCAACCATCCTCACTGACGGTGGTGCATCTACAAAGGGTATTCTATTTCACACAAGGTTATGCTTGTCCATAAGGACTAAACATTCATCACTATTAGTGATTAGCATTAAATGCGGGTATACACTTATGGTATTTGGCTAATAAGCCATGTCTGAAAATTCGCGAACAATTAAACTGGTGTGGTTTACAATTACAGTGCCTGTATAATTTCTTCAGTTGTAGTGGTTGGACTAACGGTCTTTCCAAGGTTCCACAGATTTCTAATCTTAAGGTTTGTATGAAAAGTTGATATGAAAATTTTGGTATTTAATAGGAGATTAAAATTTAGTGGTAGTTGCAACACTTGCTGTGGCAAGTGCGCAAGGCAGATGGAAATTTCAGTGGTTTGATTATCATAGCGCTTGCAATAGCAAGTGTGCCATGCTGGTTGAGATATTGGTTCAACAATTACCGGTCTCGTTGACTCTTTCATCATTGAGTATGGGACACATGATAGTGTAAGCATTAAAATTTCATTCATATATACATATGATCCGTCAAGGTTTTAAGGTTACTGGTATCGAGTACACATTACTAGTCTCAAAAGCCATACACAAAAAGGCGAGCGGTCACTGACGCACTTCCACATACCTACAACATATTTCTCTCACAATCCAAAGCTAAATACATATCCAAATAACAAAAGTCTTCCACTAGCGGTCTCTCGGAGTTCAGGGTACTCATGCCCCATAGACTCCCTTCCCTTTCTGGGCTCCAGCAGATGTCTGGCCCTCCTGACCGCCTCGCGGTACTCCAAATCCTCCAGCTGAGGTCTTCTGAGTATTCTTTGGTGGCCTGTAGTTATGGCCCTCAGGGTTCATCCAACACTCGAACTCCCGGTGGCCCTCTTTCTTGCAGTACCCGACACTCAACTTTGCGGCCACTGCAGTCGACCCCAGGATGATCCTTCCTACAACGCTTGCAATAGAAATGGCGCTGGGGCTGTCCGGTGCCTAATGGTAGCATTTAGTTTAGAGTAAATTACTTGGAACCCCCTTGAGGATTGGGCATATTACAGTTAACCCCCTTGTGTTTATCATAATTATTGGTAACCACCTTGAGGTTACAGTATCTTTGACTATGAGCCCCTTAACTATAATTCCATTATTAAAACGTTAACCAAGTGCTGACCCACCAACTTAATGACATCATTAATGACATGCTTGACAAAAAACAGTGCGTAATCAGCATTTTTATTGTCTGAAAAACGTTAACCCTACCTCGAAAATGCATCTGAATTGGGATGAAGGAGAGTTAAACGATGTTGATTAAGCAGTTTTGTTGTCCAGGCTGACATTAATAATGTGATTAAGCTGATGGGCCAGCATGTAGTTAATGTTTTGATAACAAAGTTATAGTTCGGGGGCTCATGGTTAGAGATACCGTAACCTCAAGGTGGTTACCAATAATTATGATAAACATAAGGGGGTTAACTGTATTATGCCCATTCCTGAAGGGGGTTCCGAGTAATTTACTCTTTAGTTTAAGTTAATAGTTGTAGATACCAAGGCTAAGGTTACAATTTAATTTAATAGGAAAGTGTTCTCACCCTTAGGAGGCGCAAATCTCAAAGGCTGCGCATCTATAGCTGGGCCGGTCAACCGAGGGACGGGCTCTTTCCCCTTCGCTCCCGGGTGACCCTGCTGCCCTTTCTTCTGGAAGAATTTCCTGTTTAAGGCTTCGGGTCAGCATTCATAAGGTGTTTAATATGGTAAGTAATTTAGAATGGGATAAGTCCTTACTTTCCCTTCTTCTGGCTATCGCCTGGAGATGCTCCTCTACCCTCAGACTCTCCCTCAGGGTTCTTTCTCTTCTTTGTCCCGAGAGTCTCTTCCTGAGTCTGGAGCATTAGCTCCGTCCTCGAGGCAGCATCGTAACACTTCTGGAATCTCATTGGTAAGTTCTCACAAAGTTAATTGGTAATGTAGTAAGTAAAGAATTACTGGCATTTATGTTAATACCTGGATGGTAGTATAGAGGGTAGCACCCATCGCCATTTGGATGCGAAACAACAATCCCCCTGAAATACCCTGAACTTAAATATAGGGATTAAAATTAATCTAATATGTATTTAAGGGCCTAATGGTACCTAATTAATACTAGTAAGGAAAAATAAATCCAAAAGAATAAATAAACTCTTAAAAAGCGGAAAACGCTAAATAAGCGTTAAATAACCATAGGAGGTATGAGACCTCGGTTAGAGTATTATATAGATTCTAAAGGTTTAATAAGACCTAAATAATATATGGGAACAACTCCCGAAGAAAACGGATCCAAATAATGTATTAAAACACTAATAGAGCATTAACGCACGTTTTTCAAGAAAACCCGAAGACGTGATTTTAAGTGGTCAAACGAACCCGTAAAAATTATAAGTCATTAAATAAATATTATTAAGCATTTATGAAAGCTTAATAACCAATAAAAATAAAGAAACGAGAAAATTCCGGAAAACGGGCCCGGTTAGTGAACAGTACCTAAACCGGGTAAAATAACGAGCGTTTTCTGTAAAAGACGAAAAACGCTCCAGCTAGTATAACTGTAGGGGGCCGGTTTTTATCAGTCAAATAACTCCCTCACACACACATGTAACTAGCTAACTAAATAAGAGAGCCAAAAAGCAAAAAAAGCAATAAAGTAAAAACTACTTTATTCCCTTCCCTCTCACCCACTCTCACATTTCCACTCACCTCTCTCTTTCCTCTTCCCCCTCCATCGTACTCTCCCTCTTCCTCCTCCCTTGGGCTGTGATTTTGGAGCTCCCCCAACAACAACAATGGCAACTCCCACTTCTCTCCCATGCTCTACCTCCATGTGAGCTCCAATCACAAAAATAATTACATATTTGTAATCCCCTCATCATCCTTACATTTCTCTCTTTTCAAAATCCAAAAATAGGAAGTTCATCTCATGGGTTTTCCCCATTCAAAGAGGAAATGGCACCAATGTAAAGCTTGGAGTCTCCTCTCTCCATTAAGGTAAAAATCTCCATGAAAGAACTCATATTTCTCCATCTTTGCTCATAACCGATTTTTGCCCCATTTGTAATGCTCTATTTTTCTCTCTCTTTGGAGCATAATATCAACCTTGCAATGGTGGTGGATTCACCTTCTTGAACCAAGGGCTAAAACCCCCTTCTAAAACTCTCCAAAGGTAAACCCTATAAATTTCATTTCAAACACTTCAATGAATTGGCATTAAGTTAAGGGTTAGTATATTAATTGTAGTGTTTTGTGTTCATTGGGTGATGGGAATGGAGTTGGGCAACTCCATTCCCCACATGGCCGATTTGGGCAAGAAAGGAAGAAGGAGGAGAAATGAGAAAGAAAGAAGGAATTTAAAAGCTCAAGGTAAGAGCTCCTTCCTAATGTTAAGTTCTAATTGCATTAGAGTAATGGGAATGGGTGAACTAATTAAGGAGCCCAAAATAATGTATTAGTAATTTCATTTTGGAAGTTTGAGTATTTGTGAATTAGTATGTGGATTGTAAACCTTGGAGCTAAGTATGTTGTGTATGAGTATTGATAAGTGTCCAAATGAGCATGTTTTATAGGTGTATTTCATATATAATATCAGCACTTTTCTTGCTCATTTCTCCACTTCGGTTAGTTTTCCTCTAGTTTATGTTTTATTGTTTATCTCACAAAATTATTGGTTTAACATGATGAAAACCAATATGGGAGTAAAGTAGACGAAGAGACGAACATATAGACGCAAACGGCTCAGGAAACGGAGTCCAAACGAAGAATCTAGAGCCGGTCAAAGTTCGTAGAAGAAAATAAGTCAAAACCCTTGTGACCGCATGCATGTCCGCATGTAGAGGAGGCGGACACCACACGCCTGAACTCACTTGTGTCCGCCTGGTTCTGAGGCGGTAGCAGATGCGGACGAGGGGAGTGTCCGCCTGGGAATGAGGCGGTAGCAGATGCGGACGTGAAGGGCGGAAGGCAAGGGAGTGTCCGCCTGGGAAGGAGGCGGTAGCAGATGCGGACGCAAGAGAGGTCCGCATACTACAGAGGCGGACGCCTGTGAGGACAGCAAGCGGACGTGAATTAAAATCAATCCGCGACCAGTTTTCTTCGCCCGTCGTCGTCTCCAACTTGCTGCCATATCCATCTACTCCGCCGCAGCGCCTACCTTATTTCCCTCACGCGTCTCCAGCTCCTGTCCCCTGCAATTAATGCTTCAATCAATGAAGCAATCAACTGCAAATCCTCTACGGAAGACTACCTCTTCATTTCTTCTATAAATAACCATTCACTGCAACCTTGTACGAGTGCACGGAGAAAACCAGAAAATCACTCACACTCACCTCATCTCATTCTCTTCCAGTAAATCACTCCCGTATTTCATTTCACTCCATTAACTCTCTAATTCACCCAGTTCACTTACAATAACCTACGTACATGTTCCACTCTTCATTCTCCTCATTTCTCCTTTCACTAATCACGTCTCCGTGCTATTATTACGTCCAACCTCTGTCTGACTTATTACCAGTTAATATGTCTGGCTAAGGAGGATTTGCTCCGGGCAAGGTTTTTAATTATGGTTTGTTTAATTATGTAATCAATATTTCTACCGGTTAAAATAATTACAGTTTGTTACGCTTAAAAGTTTTCTCTCACCATTTTAATAAATTACATGAATTTATTAAATGCTTTCCTAAGTCTATTTTGATCAGACCAGGTGATAAATAGACAGGTTAATTAAGCCGTAAATCTGGAGAAAACTTATTATGATTTAATAAGTTAGTATTTACAGATGCAATTATAATTCCTCGAATTTAACGTCCGTTTACATAGTATTGCTCGAACCTTGATTAGACCGAGCACTTTCTGGTAAACGAGTTCTTAAGGGTCTATGACTTAGTCCTTAGGATAATAACAGGAATTTTGCCAAACTAATATATTAAACCGGTAGAGATAGCATAATTAATCAGATTATATAAAAACCTGAACCCGGAGTTCCATTTAATTCATCTGCACTCAGTTTTCTAATCTGCTTAATATTTTCTCTAAAACAAGTCAATTAACTTCCCCCCTTTTGTGACAAGCTTAGGAACTATTTTATCTCGCTATAAGTCCCACGGTTTGACCCCGGCCGCTTCTGTCTTCTATACTACTGCGACCGGATTTTATTTGCAGCCCGACGGATATTTTGAGTATTAATTTCTTTCTTTTATCAATTTCACCAGTGCTAATAACTCACGATAAATCCCATCTGCAAAATGGCGCCGTTGCCGGGGACTTGATTTAATCTAGTCCCTAAGCCCCGGTTAATTCACATGTTATATTATAATAATCTGTCAATACTATTGTTAATAACCTGACTTGGACATCGGACTTCTGATCTGACTTGGACATTTGACTTCGGACTTTGGACATCTAACTCCTGACATCTTAATTTTATTGTCATTTCTTTCCATTGTCATTTCATTCCATTGTCCTTTAATATTCCATTGTCTCTAACTACTAACTTAAAATTTCCAGTCATTTCGTTCCATTGTCATTTCGTTCCATTGTCATTTCAATTTTCTGTTATTTCTTTCCATTGTCCCTAACTACTAACTTTAAATTTCTGTCTACTAATTCCTAACATTTTTATTATTTTAACCCATAACAAGTTTCTTTTCTCTGTTTTGAGTGGTGAATGCCTTTTACCAGGTCACACAGCTACCCAGAAAATATTAATAATCACACGGTTGGTTACATCCCAGAAATCGAGAGAACCTTTCTGCGTACCCTAAGGCAGAGACGAACTCAACAAAATACCACCACAGTGATAGATTCTGACCCGGAAGCTAACATGGCAGCTACACCAGCAACGGTTCGAAATATCAACAGGCCGTCTAACCAAGGACAACAGCCTGCTATCATCCTTCCTCACCTCAGCCCATCCGAATACGATGAGTGGCAGAAGCTGAAGCCATATCATCAGATTCGATGTGTGAAGGAGTTGGGCATGTTTGATGGCACCAGTCCGGACGAAGCCCGTTACATGTTACAAAATTCTTGCAACATGCCAATAGTCTTACTGCAACTGACGCAGTACTCCAGTATGCAAGATTGTCTTTATTCCCACACAACCTGACGGGAAACGCGAGCAAGTGGTATCATAGCCTAACACCGAGTACCATTGGTACCTGGGACGACATGGCCACCAAGTTCTACGACAAATTCCTACCTCCGAGCCGAACTTTGGAGATGATTGCTGAAATTTATAATTTCAAGCAACCAGGGTCGGAGATATTTGTGAAACTTGGGACCGTTTCAAAGGTCTACTACTCACTTGTCCTCACCACGGTCTGACGAAGGAACAAGTATCACAATTGTTTTACAAGGGCTTGATCGGTCCGTGCAGAAGAATGGTGTTATCTTCGTTAGGGGCTGACATTCTGAAAAGCCAGGAGCACAATTTCTGAACAGCATGGAATCTCTCTGTGAGGAAATCAGAGACTGGGCCTCCGGTGGATCAAGGAGCGGTACTCCAGGACTATATCATGTTGGGGAGAGTGATAACAAGTTCGACCAGCTTATGAGAAGCCATGAGCAACTCATGGAAAGCAATGCTCAGCAGGCAACAAAAGTCAGTACTCTACAAAAAGTGGTTGAGTAGATGGCTATGAATTCCTTCCCCCAGCAAGCTAAGTCGATGATTTCCCGAACACCTACTACCCCTCCAGGCTATGCTCCTCTATCCCAACCATCTCCAACTAATTCTTGTACGCAATGTGGCGGGCCTCATGACTATGAACAATGCCCCCAACTACAAGAATTAAAAGCAGCGGAGGAGGCAAACTACATCACCAACAATTCAGGATACAGACAACCGTGGCAACGTAACATGCAATCCAATCTTAGCTACTCAAACACAGAAAATATCCAAAACCCACATACCCTACAAACATCCCAAAACTACAGACCTCAGTCCAATTTCCAAGGAGTCCAAAGGCAATATCAACAACAGCCTTATGGCAATGAAGCTTCATCGAGTCGATCAACTCAGCCTCCTTCGAATCCTGAGTCTAAAATGTCTCAAATGCAAGAGATGTTTAAGGCAATGATGGGTAAGTCCAGAGATACGCAAGAGGGGTCGCAGCTCTGCGCAAAGACCAAACAGCCTTGCAGTCTCAGATTCAACAACTCCTAACTCAACAAAGACCTCCTGGCCAACTCCCCTCACAAACCAATCCAAATCCAAAGGAGTATGCAAAAGCATCTACGTAGTGGACCAGCCCATCACATTAGCTCAAAGGGAGCAACAACCCGAGAGTGAAATGGTCCCTGAAGTGGAGCAGCAGGCCGAGGAAGAGTACCTCGACACGAACCTAACTGAAGCTCTATGCCAAATTAGTTGCGATAAACGAAATGATGGAAGGTCCACTAGACCTTACATCACAGCAACCTGAGAGCAAACTGGTTCATGTAGTGGACGATTTACCTGAGGATTTAAGTTACTCTATATCACCACCCCCGTTCGAAAATGAGCAAACGGTATCAAACCTTCTGCTTGAGCTTGAAGACAAGCCATCAGAGGACAACTTCTACCTCAACTTCATGGAGTCTCCTCCCTCTGAAGTCAATTATCGTTATTTTCCCTCCTTCTCTGTGCTATACCCAGACAATGAGGATTGTTACATCCTCAAATTTGAAGAGGAGGAAATGCTCGCTCCCGCCAGAACATCCAAACAAAATACCAATATCACCTTCGAGGAACCACCTCCCTCTGAAGTTGAATTCAAACAAGGCTCTTCCTATGAGCCTCTCAAAGAAGACGAGGATTATTACATCCTCAAATTTGAAGAGGAAAAGCCATCCAACTTTGATCTTCATCTGGAGGATCACAGCCTTCCCCTCTTGTGCAACAAAGAAGTAGGGTGGAAACTTGAAGTTAGCTCGCTGAGTGAGAAGGCCACCTTTCCATTTGATCCAGGGTCAGAACTTGAAGATATAAATTTCCCAGAAGTTCTCCCTGAACCACTCAACGCAGTTAAGGATGTCTTCATCCTTAAATTTGAAAAGGATGATACTCACACTAAGGATCATCCATTGGAAAATTTGGGCCCTTCGACAAAGAAAAATAATGCCCACCCACCCACCCGTTGAAGCCCACTTCCACCTTCATTTACATTCCAGAGGAGAAGATTTAATCCTCGACTATGAGCAAACACCACCACTACCATCTTCCATGCATACGGCTAAACAACAAAGGGAGAATGTTTACATTCTCCAGTTTGAGGAAGCACACCACCACACCCGGATTTCAATACAATATTAATGGCAACAAACACCTCCTTCAAAACCAGGTTTTGTGGAGTTTGTCTTTTCCTACTGTAATTGTTGCCGTAATTCTTTGTTTTGATCCAGGTGGTTCGGTCCTACATATTGCCAATTTCCTATTCCCGGTACTACCATTGTCAACATTCATTTATGATCGGGATAATAAAGAACATACGTCTAGCTAGAGACGTTAAACCCGGGCAGCTTGGTGGGAGGCAACCACTATCTATCTTTTATCTTTCCTTTAATTAATGTTGTTTTTTTTTGTAATATTTCCCTTTTATTTGTTATAATAAAATGCAGGTTTCACTTGAGTTCTTCTCGCTGTGTAGAATATTCTTTACAGGTTCAATTCATGACATTCCACAGCTGCACTCAAGTGTGGGGGAGCTCTACACACTCTACGAAATCTGGGGAGTACACTCTTTCCTTTATTAATTGCATGCCCTATTAATTTATTCTATCTACGCAATGAGGGCATTGCTTGAACTTAAGTGGGGGAAGAGCCTTTTCAAGGCATTTTGTGCTTTAAATGTTTAAATCTCTCGCTTATCTTGCAATTGTTCAAAAATTAAATTATGTACCTTGCTAATGTAGGTTGTTCTCTTTAAAGAATAAGTACTGTTATGAATTGTGGGGATAAATGGTACACCTATGCCACCAGCAGTTGATTTTCACACCCTCGAAAAGTTTAAAGATCATGTTTATCCTACCCTTCATAATAATATTTGTTAGTATTGAGCATTTCCTACTTGCTTAGGTACGGGTTTGCTTGAGGAAAAGCAAAAGATAAGTGTGGGGTGTGATAAGTGTCCAAATGAGCATGTTTTATTGGTGTATTTCATATATATATCAGCACTTTTCTTGCTCATCTCCACTTCGGTTAGTTTTCCTCTAGTTTATGTTTTATTTTATCTCACAAAATTATTGGTGTAAATGAGGAAAACCAAGCTGGGAGTAAAGTAACGAAGAGACAACATATAGACGCAAACGGCTCAGGAAACGGAGTCCAAACGAAAATCTAGAGCCGTCAAAGTTCGTAGAAGAAAATAAGTCAAAACCCTTGTGACCGCATGCATGTCCGCATGTAGAGGAGCGGACACCACACGCCTGAACTCACTTGTGTCCGCCTGGTTCTGAAGGCGGTAGCAGATACGGACGAGGGGAGTGTCAGCCTGGGAATGAGGCGTAGCAGATGCGGACGTGAAGGGCAGAAGGCAAGGGAGTGTCCGCCTGGGAAGGAGGCGATAGCAGATGCGGACGCAAGAGAGGTCCGCAACTACAGAGTCGGACGCCTGTGAGGAGCAAGCGGACGTGAATAAAATCAATCCGCGACCAGTTTTCTCTTCGCCCGTCGTCGTCTCCAACTTGTGCCATATCCATCTACTCCACCGCAGCGCCTACCTTATTTCCCTCACGCGTCTCCAGCTCATGTCCCCTGCAATAATGCTTCAATCAATGAAGCAATCAACTGCACATCCTCTACGGAAGACTACCTCTTCATTTCTTCTATAAAAACCATTCACTGCAACCTTGTACGAGTGCATGGAGAAAACCAGAAAATCACTCACACTCACCTCATCTCATTCTCTTCCAGTAAATCACTCCCGTATTTCATTTCATCACCCATTAACTCTCTAATTCACCCACTTCACTTACAATAACCTACGTACATGTTTCCACTCTTCATTCTCCTCATTTCTCCTTTCACTAATCACGTCTCCGTGCTATTATTACGTCCAACCTCTGTCTGACTTATTACAGTTAATATGTCTGGCTAAGGAGATTTGCTCCGGCAAGGTTTTTAATTATGGTTTGTTTAATTATGTAATCATATTTCTACCGGTTAAAAATAAATACAGTTTGTTTACGCTTAAAGTTTTCTCTCACCATTTTAATAAATTACATGAATTTATTAAAATGCTTTCCTAAGTCTATTTTGATCAGACCAGGTGATAAATAGACAGGTTAATTAAGCCGTAAATCTGGAGAAACTTATTAGATTTAATAAGTTAGTATTTACAGATGCAATTATAATTCCTCGAATTTAACGTCCGTTTACATAGTATTGCTTGAGCCTTGATTAGACCGAGCACTTTCTGGTAAACGAGTTCTTAAGGGTCTATGACTTGTCCTTAGGATAATAACAGGAATTTTGCCAAACTAATATATTAAACCGGTAGAGATAGCATAATTAATCAGATTAATAAAACCTGAACCCGGAGTTTCCATTTAATTCATCTGCACTCATTTTCTAATCTGCTTAATATTTTCTCTAAATCAAGTCAATTAACTTCCCCCCTTTTGTGACAAGCTTAGGAACTATTTTATCTCGCTATAAGTCCCACGGTTTGACCCGGCCGCTTCTGTCTTCTATACTACTGCGACCGGTTTTATTTGCAGCCCCGACGGATATTTTGAGTATTAATTTCTTTCTTTTATCAATTTCACCAGTGCTAATAACTCACGATAAATCCCATCTGCAAGTATTGGTATTGATGTTTGATGGAGTATTGGTGTATTGGGATGGATTTATATTTGTATTGATTGCTGGTAGGACCCTTGTAAGGTGTGGCTAGATTAGGAATGAATTTGGTGAGAATTGGTATGTGTGGCCAAGTAAGAAAATAGATGAATTATGGCAAAATTTTGGTAGGAATATGTGCATTTGTGAATGACTTGGTGAATAGGAAAAACCAAGGGTGTATGGGAGTTAGTAGAGATGTTTAATAACTATGGAGTAGTAGTTTTGGGTATGAGAATGAAAGAATGTAAAAATCTATAGCAAGAGTTGTTGAATGGTATTGGAGGAACTAGGAGAACTTATGTACATGACCTAGGAGTGAATGTTGGACTTGAAGAGGAGAGGCATGCATTGTAGGCCTTGGAAATGGCTTTAAGAGGAAACTAAGTAGAGAGAGGTAGGAACCAAAATCTGTAGCAAGAGACATTAAATTGCCTTGTAGAACTAGGAAGAATTAGTGGGCAAGATTTGGTAAGAGGAAAGTTGGACTTGGGTATAAGTAATGTAATGGCTTGGAAAAGTATTTTGAATTCTAGGTATGGCAAGGATTGAGGAAGTATTGGATGAGAGAATTGAATTGTAAAATCTGTAGCATAAGTGTAACAAAAACTGTTACATGTGTTGGAGGAGAAGGGAGGAAAATGTGTAAGATGATTAGTGGATTTAGCAATGGAATTGTGTAATGAATTAAGAAATGAATTAGCATGATTTAGAGTGTTTAAGTTGTACTAAAACATGTTAGGATGTATGTAGGAAGATTGGGGAAGCAATGGGTGAAATTGGGGAAAGAAAACAAGGTCTGTAGCAAGGTTCTGCTACCGTCCGACCCAGAGTCTGGATCGGACGGTGGGTCAGACGGGGCTTAAGAAACGATAATCAACCTTTCTGGAATGGTCCAACCCAGGACCGTGGATCGGACAGGAAAAAAAATATATAGTGGTCGAAATTTCTGACTTCGTCCGACACAGAGTCTGGGTCGGACAGTGGGTCAGACGGAGCTTGGACACGGGACCGAAACCTTCTGGAACGGTCCGACCCAGAGGGTATGGGTCGGACGGAAATAGTGCTGGGTCGGACGGGAAGAATTTCAAAGAACGGAACCTACTGGAATGTCCGACCCAGGGCTTGGGTCGGACGCTGGGTCGGACGACCCATAACTTACAAAAAAAAACTGTAAGCTATAGCTAATATATATATATGTATATATGTATACCCACCTATACATATGTACATATATGTGTAAGCGAACCATTGTTAAGTAATTAAAAGTAAGTAAGTAAAATGTAAGTAAAGGAATGTAACTTAGTAAGTATGGGTTAGGAAACGTAAGAGTAATCGAATTGAGTTTAATGATAGTTAGATTAATCATTCGATTGTATGTATATCATAGGATCTGATTTGTGACAACCGGAGGACGTTCGGAAACACGTACAACAGTGAACGGTATGATTTCTTCATGCCCTGTATCCTAATCCGGTTACCCCGATTTGTGTGCTTATTTGATCACCTAAATAAGATAAATGCATGAATCGGACTATATTGCACCTACCTGTTCTTGTTTATATTGTTCTTGATGTTTGTCTTGAACAATAGTTTGTATAATTCATGAAACATATGAATGATGATGAATTGTATTCGAATCTTGTATTGTACTTAAGCATTGTATTTATTTCGTATAAATGTGTATTAAGCATTGTAATTGTGTATGTGGCCTGTATGAATGACTTCTGCTAATTCCTAACTACCTAACTCCTAACTTAAGTGAGTAAACTGGAATGAGTAGAAGTTCGGTATAGCTTCGGCCACGCGTGAGGATGAGGAGACACAAGAGGTTGGATCCGATTCCTGACTCTTAAACTGGTCCGCGGCCCAAATCCCTTAAATGGGTAGCATCCCGGATTGGTGAGTCAAGTAAATCCTGGTGGTGGGACGGAGTAGTCCCCGGGCCGGAGGTCCCGACGACTTAACTTGAGTAAGTAAGTAAGTAAGTATGTATGAGTATGGTATGAGTATGAGTATGAGTATGAGTATGTATGCGTATGTATGGAGTAACGAGTAAAAGAGTAATCTCCACCCGATTAACCCGGGTGGACCAATGAAGCTAACAAGAATTGTATATGTGTATGTAATGAGTATGTGTATTTCGGAAGAAGGTAAGTATGTATTGGATGGTATATTGTATTCCTTGTATGTAATGAAGTGTATGTATGAATGCCTTGCGTAAGTTTATTGTACTGCGTATGAAAGCATGTATGCATGTATGTATGAATAAAATGAACCGCATGTATTCGACCAAGTGGTCGGCGTACCCTCACTAGTACGCGGGTATGCGGTTATCATGCTCAGCGAAAGCTGACCCCCTCGGGGGGAACGTTTTTAGTGTGCAGGTACCCGAAGCGGTTTTGGCCAAGGTAAGAGACCGGTGGCACACCCTTGTCTTCAGGAAGCAAGTAGTTGTGAGAAATGGGTAGTGGGTAGACTCTTAATGGGTACATAGGAACTTGGAAGAATCATGGTATTGTATTTGGAACTTAGTAAACTCGGTTATGTATTTTGTATTGAACGGTTTATGAAGGAGTAAAGTGCTGAATGGAACATTGTAGTATTCGATTGACGAATGGAGTATGTGTTGTAGACGTGTAGTACTCGGGATTCCGGTCCATCAGACCGATGCTGTATGTAGAAGTAGTAGCCTTGTTAGTCACGAGGGTGACTAACTGCATTGTATCACCCACTGTATGTAAGTATTTATCCGCTGCGTGAATCTGGAAGTACGAGGAGATTGAACGGTAATGATTGTATTAATGGTAGGGGTGTTACAAAAAGTGGTATCAGAGCGAAGTATCGCTCTGATGACTGGAAATACCGAGCTTAGGAAATACCGAGTTAGGAATTAGAAGCTTAGGGCTAAGGGCTGAGTGTTAGCATTAGAGAGATGCTAGTTAGGAACTACCGGTGAGTACCGGATACCTACAACACCAGACCCGCCCTCCACAAACCCCTTGTATGATTTTTGAAAAGACGCCAGGGGGGAGAAAAACCTTCTCATACTCGGGGAAAACCCGATCTGGTAGTTGTGAAGCAGTCATACAGTAAACAAGAACCTGACATATAGTAGATGCAAGGAATTGGAAGTCCTGGAGATGGTTCCGGTTGAACAACAATGCCCGCACTTAATAGCGGTAAGACGAACACTCCAACCATAAGGAGGCTACAACTTACAATAGCATGGGGCGACATGCTTAGCAGTCGTGAAACCTGGCAAGACAACCGGCAGCAGGAAAAGAAGCACTAACCGTGCAACGAAATGGAAAAGGAACAGTAATGGAACCCAAGACACAAGTCTGCGGGCCAGTAATAACTAAATAATACCACCAACGGTATGCTAGCTGACTAAGGACATAGTCAGGAGTGGCTAACTCCGAGACTACAACGCTAAAAGGTTACAATACCTGGCCGACATAGCTTATACAGTTACAAGGGTATCCACGGGATATGAACCGATAGGTCTACAAGAGATGTGCCTAAACAAGCTAAGGCTCGATAACCACGGTAAACCAGTGGGAACGAGCAACAAGGGAAAACATAAAACTAAATGAATGGGGATCTCCAAGGATTGGAGAAGTACCCCGACCAAGACAACCATGTCAAGATCAATGAGAAGCTACTTAAAAGGATCGAGTACCCCAAACATAGATCAATATGATCAAGGGAAGAGTCGACCAGACTCTCAAATACAAGCGGAAACCACACCGTGAATGGTATAGGTTTACCCAAAAATCACCAGTACCACGCACTTGCCACGACAAGTGCAGTAAGGGCAGGAACATGTAGAGGAACACTAACACACCACAAGTACATAGTAATGTACCGAGACCGCAAAGAAGCGACTACCGGATCACGTATCCAAGGAACAGGAAAATGGAGCCTCGAAGGGCCTAATGGCCTGACCATTGTATTAGAGACATACCAGTCAGCAAGAAGCTGGACTTGGTCAAGGCCTCAAACATGGCTAGGCCATGAAGAACATCTTTTAGCACCGAACCGTTATTTTCAAACCAAGATTTCTTTCAAAACCATAAACCTTCTTTTAAAACCTTGGATTTTTTAAACAAAACCAACAAAATTACGGTGAGTATCATAGGATGATACAAGAGGAGTTGACAACAGAATACTTCACCTAGGCGTGTGACGAACACTACGAGTGTACCCAATTACGGGATGTGGGACAACCGCACTCCGAAGGAGCTTGCGGGCCTGACATATAGTTGGGTAAGTGGTAACGTATCAACAAGGTACCCCACGTATGTATACATGTAATGTGCGACACACGGGAAGTAGTCAACTCCGTTCTACGGATCATGAGTGAGTTCAAATCAGAACAGCTGGACACCTCAGACGATCAAGTATAAAGGAACTCAGAGAATCCATCTAAAGATGAGGAATAAGAACTAGGAAGTGCAAAGAGCACATATTAGTAAGAATAGACATTGGATATGTCTCAAATAATTCAAGAAACTACCTGATAGCTGGATGGCATACCCAGCCTAAACACAGTAAGGCGAACGCCTAACGTGAATCTAACGATGCTCAACAAACGGGGCGGAATTCCCAAGAGCAACCCCAAGATTACCACAAGTATAATCCATCGTTGAAGGGGATATCAAACCTAGTCTTAAGCACTAGGAGCAAGTGTAAACAGTCTACCCAAGAACGGGAGACGTTATAGCCCAAAAAGGGACAACTCAAGTACGATACCACAAACGTACAGTAGACAACATATCATAAACATCAGCCGGATGTAACGTGTAATTTAACAACACCCAGGAGCAATCCTTGAGGGTGACTGGATTAACAACAATCAAACAAAGCGTCAAGATAAGAATATAGGAGCTGGAACGAGCACTCGGTTAAGACACCGAAGGGATTTCACTTGATAGGAAATACCCTAGACTACAAAAGGCATTGACCAACACCAGATTGCCTAAGAGTCCTATGAACGGAAGCGTGATGCCACGACTTACCATGGAGCCCAATAATATCTCCAACCTATGACGGTATACATGGAGTGGAAACATGTATAAGCAGCTTGCAAGGAGCATAGCTCGCAGCAATACGGCTCAGAAACCGTAAACCAATAAGTTATATAATCTTAAACGGTTGCAAACCCACACCATTACTAACAAGACTTGCAAGAAATATTGCCTCATACGACAAGAAATCAACAACTGGACCATCAATTCAAACCCAACTTTATGAGTGGCTTGAATTGATGGCTATCTCAATGTCACTGTCACTAGAGCATCAGTCTAGTATACAGTTGACGGAGTTCTTAATTACCGTCATGCCTTCTGTAGCAATGGTAGCACAGAGGCATAAGAATCATGATAATGCCAACATTGGCCTAGTCCACACTTGGACATTACGAGAAACCCAAGGGAAGGTACCCCTCGTTAGCCTAAGACCACCAATGTGGTGAAGATGTGAACCCTTAGAAAGGCTTCCGTCTATTATAACAGGAAAGCCTACGCATATAGATATTGCCAAGGGGTGATGGAATAAGGAAATGAGATTTCCAAACCGTTATGACTTAAGGAGTAAGCATCTCGTATGCACCCAAGCATGTGGTGAACCATGTGTAAACACTAACATAGCAAACTTGTCATAAGACCTATGAGTGGAAACAAGCCTCTCAACAAGAAATTTCATGTACCAATGACAGAGTACTCTTCAATTGGAGAACGGGACCAGAAAACCCTTGAAGCTTCATGGGATGTTCTGGTGATGTACATACAAGTAGAACTACACAGCTAGAGCCTATAACCAATGCTCAGCACTGGAAGACAATAATTGTCAAAACAATCAACGGGAATGCGCATTGCACACCATGAATGACCAGTGCTCAAGAGAGCTTGTAACCCGATAAACCAAGTTATTTGGCAAACTATATCATGAATGAGGAAGTAATGTGAGGTAAGCTAACCTGCACATGAAGCCTAAATGGAAATAAAACATCCCCACAAGGGGAAGATTATAGGATTGCGGTATACTACGACAACCATCATACATATGAACTAGGAACCTCCTAGTGTATGTGCACCATAAGGAAATGGTGCCAATGATAATGGCAATAAGTAAAGAGGAACTACCACAGTAACAGAAACAGTAAAAACAATGTTGTACAATGAGTAAGAATACGGCACGCAACAGGCGACCGCTATGAGGAAGTAACAAATAATAACACGGAGTATAAGCATGAGATGACAGGCAGAAATATTCCTTCCTATCGCATAAGTGACTCACTGTCAAGCTTTCACGCCTCTGCACTCTGTATGACTGAATGTTTTGGTATTGCACTTGTACAGCTAATGATCTAATGGGATGGCTGGGGATATGAAGAATGTAAACAGTAGTAAATCTTTCTTTTCAACCACAAACAAGGCATAAGCCAGTCAAGCATTCTTAGCAACAGACCACGAAGAGTGTAAAACACTCTATCAATCACAAGATGTGAATTCCATTGGAATAAAAAGGTGGAAGGAGATGTAAGAAAGTCACTAGTACGACCATAGAAATGCAAGGTCATACAAGCAAAGAACACTTGTACTGAACCAGGAGAACTAGTATAATTCAGAAGCTATTGACAACAGAGGAAGTACTACAACTAGGTAGTGACTTAACCTCACCCGACAATAAGTCGGAGGAGCTTAGCGAATGATCGTGGAGGTACAAATAGTGCTATACTAGATTGCCAGAGAGCTGGTTATAAACCTACAACTCATTGAGTTCAACACGGTAAAAGAATACCGCATTTGTTTAGTAAACCTTATCCCCATAATGGACGGATAAAAAGGTGATGCATAGCACATTAAGGATAACACGAAGGGTAAGTAACCCGAGTTATCAGGGTCGCGCAGTAGAAGCTAGTGGGCCCTAGCTAGGAGACAATATACCTAGTAAGTATAGTAGAATAGCTAGTAAGCCTTGAAGCCTAATAGGCTGGAACCGAATTAATTATGAGTTAAATAAACTCATATAGGAATCCTTGGTGCAAAGACTAAACCTTGTTATGATTAAACCCTTTGACAAGGGTATATTATGTAATAAACCGAAAAGAAGCTAAAACACTTCAGAGTGCCCGAAATAAATAACCAATGTTCAATAATAACATATGGTAGATTACGTGGGCGTAATCCCTTTTAAGGGGGGTAGAGCGAAAACCGCTTAATGTAAGTTTTGTGAATAAAACACATAAACCATAATGTGCATAGCACAAATGAGAACCAAATTGATGATTGATACTATGTTAAATAAACATAAGTACTCATTCATATTGTAATTATGGTAACTAGGCATTAGACATGCAAATACCATAGGAGGAATATACCCATCTTGTAACACCAATGTAAGAGTATTAGTAAAAGAAAAGTAATGAGTAGTGGACGGAGCTTCACAAGTATTGTAGCCTTTGAAGAAGTAGTACGAAATGAATGAGGATAGTAGATGAATGAAGTTTATGAGCAGTGGAATCGTAAGTAAATTATTTGAAGCAATTGAAGTCAACTAAATCTTATAAGTATAGTATTCCTTAGTTAGAATATTGGAGATGATGGTGAGTAATGGATGGAAGTAGTGAAGGTTGATGAAATGAGCATTAGGTATTGAACCATGGAGTAAAGCATTCGGGAAGTAGAGTGAGGATGATCGATGGAGTGATTCCATCCTTTGGAGATGTATAAATTCGTATCACGACTAGAAAGAGTAAAAAGATAGAAAATGAAAACAACTAATTAATTGCTTGTTTGAAATGATGTGGGAAGTCGAACTTGATCCTGATCAGATCAAGGGAAACCAAACACAAATTGGGGTGGAAAGATAGTTCAACACTGGTGCTGATCACATCAGGGTCGAACGATTCTTGAAGCTCCCCTCAAGTGGTCAAAAGAATCACGCATACGATAGAAGTAATGAATGTAACTTGGAACTTGGAGTTGGATGCTTTAGAAAGATTTCTAATTAGCTGTTGGGAAGGATTTTCCTTAGACTGAGAGTAAGGATTTGGCTAGAAGCTTATACCGGAGAAGATAGTAGTGTAGCAGGTTGTATTATTCCAAGGGCAGCGGGACATAGAGGAGTCCTGTGTCTAGATGACCTGAGTGCCTGCGGGATTGTAATGTGTATTGCATTGCTTTGGGGATAGCTTTGCACTGTATGTATGTATGTAAAATTTTGTAATAAGGAACCGGATGGTTGGTAGTAATGCGATTGGAGTAATTATAGTACATTGGTATGGTATGGTATGTAGAGACCCTGAGTAATGGATTTGGGAATTGTAAGGAGGTAGAAGGTATGGCTTTGGCATTAGACACGTAAGAATGAGTAAGCATTGTAAACCTATAACCTCGAACAACTTTGAGGACAAAGTTCTTAAGGGGGGTAGATTGAAATACCCCGAACTTAAATATAGGGATTAAAATTATTCTAATACGTATTTAAGGGCCTAATGGTACCTAATTAATACTAGTAAGGAAAAATAAATCCAAAAGAATAAATAAACTCTTAAAAAGCGGAAAACGCTAAATAAGCGTTAAATAACCATAGGAGGTATGAGACCTCGGTTAGAGTATTATATGGATTCTAAAGGTTTAATAAGACCTAAATAATATATGGGAACAACTCCCGAAGAAAACGGTCCAAATAATGTATTAAAACACTAATAGAGCATTAACACACGTTTTTCGAGAAAACCCGAAGACGTGATTTTAAGTGGTCAAACGAACCCGTAAAAATTATAAGTCATTAAATAAATATTATTAAGCATTTATGAAAGCTTAATAACCAATAAAAATAAAGAAACGAGAAAATTCCAGAAAACGGGCCCGGTTAGTGAACAGTACCTAAACCGGGTAAAATAACGAGCGTTTTCTATAAAAGACGAAAAACGCTCCAGCTAGTATAACTGTAGGGGGCCGGTTTTTATCAGTCAAATAACTCCCTCACACACACATGTAACTAGCTAACTAAATAAGAGAGCCAAAAAGCAAAAAAGCAATAAAGTAAAAACTACTTTATTCCCTTCCCTCTCACCTCACTCTCACATTTTCACTCACCTCTCTCTTTCCTCTTCCCCCTCCATCGTACTCTCCCTCTTCCTCCTCCCTTGGGCTGCGATTTTGGAGCTCCCCCAACAACAACAATGGCAACTCCCACTTCTCTCCCATGCTCTACCTCCATGTGAGCTCCAATCACAAAAATAATTACATATTTGTAATCCCCTCATCATCCTCTACATTTCTCTCTTTTCAAAATCCAAAAATGAGGAAGTTCATCTCCATGGGTTTTCCCCATTCAAAGAGGAAATGGCACCAATGTAAAGCTTGGAGTCTCCTCTCTCCATTAAGGTAAAAATCTCCATGAAAGAACTCATATTTCTCCATCTTTGCTCATAACCGATTTTTGCCCCATTTGTAATGCTCTATTTTTCTCTCTCTTTGGAGCATAATATAACCTTGCAATGGTGGTGGATTCACCTTCTTGAACCAAGGGCTAAAACCCCCTTCTAAAACTCTCAAAGGTAAACCCTAGAAATTTCATTTCAAACACTTCAATGAATTGGCATTAAGTTAAGGGTTAGTATATTAATTGTAGTGTTTTGTGTTCATTGGGTGATGGGAATGGAGTTGGGCAACTCCATTCCCCACATGGCCGATTTGGGCAAGAAAGGAAGAAGGAGGAGAAATGAAAAGAAGAAGGAATTTAAAAGCTCAAGGTAAGAGCTCCTTCCTAATGTTAAGTTCTAATTGCATTAGAGTAATGGGAATGGGTGAACTAATTAAGGAGCCCAAAATAATGTATTAGTAATGTCATTTTGGAAGTTTGAGTATTTGTGAATTAGTATGTGGATTGTAGGCCTTGGAGCCAAGTATGTTGTATGAGTATTGGTATTGATGTTTGATGGAGTATTGGTGTATTGGGATGGATTTATATTTGTATTGATTGCTGGTAGGACCCTTGTAAGGGTGTGGCTAGATTAGGAATGAATTTGGTGAGAATTGGTATGTGTGGCCAAGTAAGAAAAATAGAAGAATTTGGCAAAATTTTGGTAGGAATATGTGCATTTGTGAATGACTTGGTGAATAGGAAAAACCAAGGGTGTATGGGAGTTAGTAGAGATGTTTAATAACTATGGAGTAGTAGTTTTGGGTATGAGAATGAAAGAATGTAAAAATCTGTAGCAAGAGTTGTTGAATGGTATTGGAGGAACTAGGAGAACTTATGTACATGACCTAGGGAGTGAGTGTTGGACTTGAAGAGGAGAGGCAATGCATTGTAGGCCTTGGAAATGGCATTAGGAGAGGAAACTAAGTAGGGAGGAGGTAGGAACCAAAATCTGTAGCAAAGAGACATTAAATTGCCTTGTAGAACTAGGAAGAATTAGTGGGCAAGATTTGGTAAGAGGAAAGTTGGACTTGGGTATAAGTAATGTAATGGCTTGGAAAAGTATTTGGAATGCTAGGAATGGCAAGGATTGAGGAAGTATTGGATGAGAGAATTGAATTGTAAAATCTGTAGCATAAGTGTAACAAAAACTGTTACATGTGTTGGTGGAGAAGGGAGGAAAATGTGTAAGATGATTAGTGGATTTAGCAATGGAATTGTGTAATGAATTAAGAAATGAATTAGCATGATTTAGAGTGTTTAAGTTGTACTAAAACATGTTAGGATGTATGTAGGAAGATTGGGGAACAATGGGTGAAATTTGGAAAGAAAACAAGGTCTGTAGCAGTTCTGCTACCGTCCGACCCAGAGTCTGGATCGGACGGGGCTTAGAAACGATAAACCTTTCTGGAATGGTCCGACCCAGGCCGTGGATCGGACGTGGGTCGGACAGGCAAAAAAAATATAGTGGTCGAAGTTTCTGACTTCGTCCGACCCAGAGTCTGGGTCGGACAGTGGGTCGGACGGAGCTTGGACACGGGACCGAAACCTTCTGGAACGGTCCGACCCAGAGGGTATGGGTCGGACGGAATAGTGCTGGGTCGGACGGGAGAATTTCAGAGACGGAATCTACTGGAATGGTCCGACCCAGGGCTTGGGTCGGACGCTGGGTCGGACGACCATAACTTACAAAAAAAAACTGTAAGCTATAGCTATATATATATATGTATATATGTATACCCACCTATACATATGTACATATATGTAAGCGAACCATTGTTAAGTAATTAAAAGTAAGTAAAATGTAAGTAAAGGAATGTAAAGACTTAGTAAGTATGGGTTAGGAAACGTAAGAGTAATCGAATTGAGTTAATGATAGTTAGATTAATCATTCGATTGAATGTATATCATAGGAATTGATTTGTGACACCGGAGGACGTTCGGAAGCAGTACAACGGTGAACGGTATGATTTCTTCATGCCCTGTATCCTAATCTGGTTACCCCGATTTGTGTGCTTATTTGATCACCTAAATAAGATAAATGCATGAATCGGACTATATTGCACCTACCTGTGCTTGTTTATTGTTCTTGATGTTTGTCTTGAACAATAGTTTGTATAATTCATGAAACATATGAATGATGATGAATTGTATTCGAATCTTGTATTGTACTTAAGCATTGTATTGTATTTCGTATAAATGATTAGTATTGTAATTGTGTATGTGGCTGTATGAATGACTTCTGCTAATTCCTAACTACCTAACTCCTAACTTAATGAGTAAACTGGAATGAGTAGAAGTCCGATATAGCTTCGGCCACGCGTGAGGATGAGGAGACACAAGAGGTTGGATCTGATTCCTGACTCTTAAACTGGTCCGCGGCCCAAATCCCTTAAATGGGTAGCATCCCGGATTGGTGAGTCAAGTAAATCTCGGTGGTGGGACGGAGTAGTCCCCGGGCCGGAGGTCCCAACGACTTAACTTGAGTAAGAGTAAGTAAGTAAGTATATATGAGTATGAGTATGATATGTATGCGTATGTATGGAGTAACGAGTAAAAGAGTAATCTCCACCCGATTAACCCGGGTGGACCAATGAAGCTAACAAGAATTGTATTGTGTATGTAATGAGTATGTGTATTTCAGAAGAAGGTAAGTATGTATTGGATGGTATATTGTATTCCTTGTATGTAATGAAGTGTATGTATGAATGCCTTGCGTAAGTATTATTGTACTGTGTATGAAAGCACGTATGCATGTATGTATGAATAAAATGAACCGCATGTATTCGACCAAGTGGTCGGTGTACCCTCACTAGTACGCGGGGTATGCGGTTATCATGCTCAGCGAAAGCTGACCCCCTCGGGGGAACGTTTTTAGTGTGCAGGTACCCGAAGCGGTTTTGGCCAAGGTAAGAGACCGGTGGCACACCCTTGTCTTCAGGAAGCAAGTAGTTGTGAGAAATGGGTAGTGGGTAGACTCTTAATGGGTACATAGGAACTTGGAAGAATCATGGCATTGTATTTGGAACTTAGTAAACTCGGTTATGTATTTTGTATTGAACGGTTTATGAAGGAGTAAAGTGCTGAATGGAACATTGTAGTATTCGATTGACGAATGGAGTATGTGTTGTAGACGTGTAGTACTCGGGATTCCAGTCCATCAGACCGATGTTGTATATAGAAGTAGTAGCCTTGTTAGTCACGAGGGTGACTAACGGCATTGTATCACCCACTGTATGTAAGTATTTATCCGCTGCGTGAATCTGGAAGTACGAGGAGATTGGACAGTAATGATTGTATTAATGGTAGGGGTGTTACACCCCCCGGAACTTCTCGACCTTCACGGTCTCTGAGTAATCAACGTCGGGGATGAAGTCCAGCAGACCAATGAATCGAGCGTAGTACTCATCCACGGTCAGACCTCCCTAAGAGAGTGTCTCGAACTCACGGCGCTTCTTCTGCTTGAGATGTGCCGGGTAGTACTTCCCCCTCAGCAGCTCAACAAAGGCAGCCCACGTAAAGTCGGGCGTAGCCAGGTGATGGTCCTTGACCAACCTCCACCAAGTGCTGCCTGCATCCTTCAGGTGGAAAGCAGCAATGCCGACCCTCTTGTCGGCAGGTACTTGCAAAGCTTCGTAGGCCTTCTCATGTTCTACTATAAAACGCTCTAAGGCTACGGGGTCTAGCTCCCCTGAATAAGTAGGTGGTCGGGTCTCGGTAACTGACTTCAGCCAGTTCGTCTCCCTGGGCTGTGGCGGGTGGGCTGGTGTTCCTCCAATTTGAGTACCAAGCTGTGCGAGAACGGCAGCAATCGTCTCTACAACTCCTGGAATCACGGGGTCACCGCCTTCATCTCTACCGGCACCACGACCTCTAGTTCCCCCAGACATCTGTAGTACAGTATGTCGTATGATCACTCGGTAATTTACCGTACACAACCAGTGGATATTGAATTGCCTTAAGGCTAATATATCACGCAATTTGCGTTACTAAACACAATATCTTTTAAGACGAGTCATCTTGTACCTCATAAACATTTCCTGTAATTTCCCAAGTCCTAAGTTCACTGTCTTAACCTAGTATCTCGTCATCAGAGCGGTACTCCGCTCTGATACCACTTTTGTAACACCCCTCTCGATAAACACGTAATAATCCCTCACGTAGCAATAAATAAAACGTCTTACAGCGGAAGAATAAATAACAACATCAATACTCACTCGGGTGTCACCTGACATTACTCGCCAATGCAAGTGACGAAGCAGAACTATATCCAACAATCATTATAAACAACACTACTAAACTGCTGTGATAACGAGATAAATCCTATACATCATACTAAGTCCATAATCATAACCGTCGACAAGTGAGCGTCTACTCAATCCCGAATATATACAACAACTAAGGACTGATATTGTTATACAAATGAATTCCATGTGCGGTAATTAAAGTAAACCCTAACTACCCTGATCCCGCACTTCGGCTTCGATGATGATCAGCAACCTACACAATGTGTGTAGTCTCAGCGATAAATGCTGAGTATGCCGAGCCTGGACCCTATTGGTCACTTAGTCATTTTAACCATCTTATTATTAGATTGGTTTTGTACACCCCTACCGCTAATACCGTCATTACCATCCGTACACCCCGTACATACTTACATTCGCAGCGGATACGTACTTACACAACGGTGGGTGATACAATGCGTTAACCACCCACGTGACTAACAAGGCTTACTACTACTACAACAACATCGGTCTGATGGACCGGAATCCCGACTACACGCCCATAATACATACCCCCATTGCCAACTGAGTACTACAATTCTCCATTTCATACAATAATCCATAAATTACATACAACATACCACAATTCAATACAATACCGAGTTTACTAAGATCCAAATACAATTACAAATACAATAATTCTTTCAAGTTATACATACTCATTAAGAGTCTACCATCTACCCATTCCTCACAAGCTACTTACTTTCTAAGTACAAGGGGGTGTACCACTTGGTACACTTCTACATTCAAGGCTACGAGTCTTATACAATCCATTACTATCTACCATTCACTCCTAGATATCTAAGCATAACCGCCGGTCTCTTACCATGACCTTAGCCGCTTCGGTACCTGTACAATAAAAACATTGCCCCTAGGGGCTCAGCTTACGCTGCATATGACTTCCGCATACCCCGCGTACTAGTGAGGGTACGCCGACCACTTGGTCGAATACATGCAGTTCATTTTACAAATACATACATACATGCTTTCATTCATACTAATACAATACTACACAAGGAATACATACATACATTTCAATACATACAAGGAAGACAATACAAGTCAACCAATACATATTTACCTTTACCAGAATACGCATACACAATACATATACAATACTTGTTAGCTCCATTTGTCCACCCGGGTTAATCGGGTGGAGATTACTCTTTTACTCCGGGTCAATGACTTACACCAGCTAAGACCATTACTCATACAATACATACTTACTTACTTACTACTTAGTCAAGTCAAGTCGTCGGGACCTCCGGGCAGGGACTACACACCGTCCCACCACCGGGCTTTACTGTGGCTCACTAATCCAGGATGCTACCCATTTAAGGGGTTTGGGCCGTGGAAAAGATTAAAAGCCAGGAATCGGATCCAACCTCTTGTGTCTCCTCATCCTCACGCGTGGCCGAAACTATATCGGACTTCTACTCATTCCAATTTACTCAATACTTACGTTAGGAGTTAGGTAGTTAGGAATTAGTAGAAGTCACACATCCAAGCCACAATAATACATTACTCACATCCACATCTATACAAGGTACAATACATTACACAAGTACACTACAAGGTACATACACTCTTCATCTTCATCCATTCATTTCATGAATTATACAAACTAAATGTTCAAGACAAAATAGCAAGAACAAATATAAACAAGCACAAGTAAGTGCAATAAAGTCCGATTCGTTCATTTATCTTATTTAGGTGATCAAATAAGCACACAAATCGGGGTAACCAGGTTAGGATACAGAGCATGAAGAAATCATACCTTTCACCGTTGATTTGGACTCACTGACTCCTCTTCGGTGTTCGACTAATCAAATCCTAACACATACATGTGATCAAGCGGTTAATTAACTATAATTAACCTTACTTATTACTTTTCTAAGGTTTCCCAGTTTACACTTACAAACTCTTTGTTACTCAAATACCTTTACTTATGTCTCTTACTTAAAATTTACTTCCTAAGCTTGTTTATGGCCTTAATGACCTTTAAACATCATTAATCATGTCTTAATTATCTTATACTATCATTACCCATCATTACCCTACCTTATATTAGCTTTAAAATGGATTATGTGAAGAAAATAGGGTGGTCCGGGTTACTGCCCGGGTTTACAAACCAGGACCACTACTTTGGAAAAGTCTCGGGTGTGTTTAATGACTGGTCCAGGTTTGTGTACTACTTTGCAAACCCGGACCACAAGGTTGCAATTCTCCTGGGCGTAATCCCTTTTAAGGGGGTAGAGCGAAAACCGCTTAATGTAAGTTTCATGAATAAAACACATAAACTATAATGTGCATATCACAAATGAGAATTGAATTGATGATTGGTACTTATGTTAAATAAACATACGTATTCATTCATATTGTAATTGTGGTAATTAGTCACGAGAGATGCAAATACCATAACATGAGTCGGTATAAAACCGATGTAGAACCTAGAGGAAAGTGAGTTCCCTAGGCGACTGTTGTGAGACAATTGAGAATGAGTAGTGGACGGAGTTCCACAAGTATTGTAGCCTTTGAAGAAGAAGTACGAAATTATTGAGAGTAGTAGAGGAATGTAGCCCATGAGTAGTGTATTCGTAGGTAAGTTATTGGAAGTAAATTATGGACGACTGAATTTCATAAGTATTGTATTCCTTAGTTACATCATTTGAGATGATGGGGAGTAATGAATGGAAGTAGCGAAGGTCGATGAAATGAGCACTTAGGTATTGGATCTCGAAGTAAAGTATTTGGAAGTAGAGTGAGGATGATTGATGGACTAAATTCCATCCTTTGGAGATGTATGAATTTGTAATTATGACTAGGAAGAGTAAAAAGATATAAATGAAAATAATTGAATTACTTTATTGTTTGAAACTGACGTGGGAAGTCGAACTTGATCCTGATCAGATCAAGGGAAACCAAACACTAATTGGGGTGGAAAGATAGTTCAACACTGATGCTGATCACATCAGGGCCGAATGATTCTTGAAGCTCCCCTCAAGTGGCCACAAGAATCATGCATAGGATAGAAGTAATGAACATAAATTGGAATTTGGAGTTGTTATGTTTTAGGAAAATTTCTAATTGGTAGTTGTGAAAGAATTTCCCGTAGATTGAAGAATGAAGATTTGTTGGAAGCGTATACCGGAGAACGATAGTAGTGTGTCATGTTGTATTACTCCAAGGGCAGCAGGACATAGAGGAGTCATGTGTCTAAATGACCTGAGTTTCTGTGGGATTGTATTGTGTATTGCATTGCTTTGGGGATAGCTTTGCACTGTATGTATGTATAAACCTTGTAATGTGGAACCGGATGGTTGGATGTAATGCAGATTGGCGTGAGTATGGTATATTTGTATGGAATGGTATGTATAGACCTTGAGTAATGGATTTGGGAATTGGTAAGGAGGAGGAATGTAGGACTTTGGCACTAGACATGTAAGAATGAGTAAGTATAGTAATCTCATAACCTTGAAAGGAGAGAGAGTGCCCAACTCCCCTTTTTCTTTATTTTCTTCTACTTTATGGGTTTGTCTTTTAGCATGTTAGGAAAACAAAAGAGAGTGTGAGAGGGAGAGGGGCAATCGGCCACCTACAACACACACACAGAATTTTTGCTTTTTATTTGTAAAAGTGGACACATTAATTTTTCTTATTTACATTCTCACCCCACAACTTCCCGTTTTTGACAGTTTTTACTATTTTCTTGTTTAATTGATTTTATTGGTTCTAGACCTTCATTAATGTTTATTAATGACTATTTGGAAGACCAAGATTGTTACGAGTCTATTTGACCCGCTTAAAGTTGCGTTTTCAAGGTTTCCTCAAAAAACGCGCTTTAAGATCCTTTGTGGTTTTAATCCATTTTAAGGATCCATTTTCTTCGGGAATTGTTCCCATATATTATTTAGGCCTTATTAAACCTCTAGAATCCATATAATACGCTAACCGAGGTCTCATACCTCGTATGGTCATTTAACGCTTATTTAGCATTTTCTGCTTTTTAAGTGTTTCCTCTTCTCTTTTGGATTTATTTTTCCATACCAATATTACTTAGGCGTTATTAGGCCCTTAAATACGTATTAGGATAATTTTAATCTCTATATTTAAGTTCGGGGTATTTCACATGCTTTACCATTTTACAGATATAATCAATAATGTAACAAACATGCATAAATACATAACCATCCATCCAATCCAAACATTAATTACATATCACAAACAACAGTTGTATAAACGAACGTATCGAGTTATAGTACTGTATAATCGCCGTAGCGAATGCCTTCCTTAATTAATTTAATTTGGCCTTCAAGGCCCCATCCATCCAAACCATGTTTAATTAATTACCAGTTGGGCGTCATGTTGGGACAACCCGATAACCTTACCAATGGACAGTAGTCCTCCCGTACACACAAAGGTGCTCATTTCGCCAGAGGTCCGGAGGCCCCTGACTATTCACTTTTCCTCGTAAGGCGTCCATTTAAAGGCCATAGCCATGTACCAACAGTAGGTACCACCTGACCCACGATCCAATTAGGGCTCGTTGGGTAATTTCCTAGAGCGGAACCCGATCGGGTACCCCTCAGTGATCACAAATGCGCAACCCGGTAGTTCGTAAACTAATAGGATTCCTCCCCTCATCTCATACCCATGCTCCCATATGATTAAGATAAACTCTTAGTTTTATGGAGAATACAATTTATTAATTAGTTGCCCAATGGGTCTCACGCATACCTAGAAGTAATCTAGGTTATATTCATGTTCGAGATCCATGCTCTAGAGACCGACAATGTCGTGTCTCGTACCTAAGTGTTTTACTTAGGTTACCATATACTTAATATTAATACTAAGGGTATTATATTAAGTAACCGTCATGTCATCACATTAAACGCATATGTATGTTTATATAAGTGGATCTATAGTCGATGTAGTGTTAGTCCCGTAGGACGCTCGTGCATAAATAATTAATGCAGTAACACACATACTCACATACACGTACCCACACACATAACACACAAGTTATATATCAACCAAATCCGAGCCTAAGGAATTCCTCGGGACAACCCGGATCAAACCCCTTTACACACCGTACACCTCAGACCTAGGATGCGCAGTGTAGTCCACTAAGCTCGTCAGGCGCCTTTGTCTGAAGTACGATCTAAACTGTAATAAAACTATAAGTCAGTCTCCATGACTAACTAGATCCGGTATTTCCGAATAACAGGTAACCCCGACAGTTCATCCCCGGATTTCAACAATTAATTGTTACGGGTTCATCTAAACCAGTCGGCTTGTTACTTAGACTCGTAGGTCGTTATATTTCGACTGTTAAGTTTAATTCATTATATTCCTTTAATCTTGTCCATTATTGAACTTAGGCATATAACCTATAGTTGCATGCATACATCCATGATTTATTATATGATATTATTTTCCCACCATCCATTATAATACATTGTATTATAATCCATTTATCTTTTTTAGTAAACTATATTTGAATTCTAAAACTTATAACTTATAGTTTATAACTATTTTCATATAATAACCTCCACCATTATATTATATGGTTTCCAACCATAATATATATCCATCCTTATATACATTACTCTCGCATATGTATATATTTACCAATATAGGTAAGTTTCATGAGTTGTAAAACTCTGATATTATATGTTACATTTTTATCATCTTATATGAGATGATCATTCCCATTAATTGTATTATATTATACAACTTATATTAAGATCCTTATCCTAATATTATGTAGCATTTTATGTTGTATATATACAACCCCTAAGGTTTATTCAATATATACCTTAGTTTGTAAATCTTATTTATTTATAGTTTGTCACATTATTTAATGTGAATACCCTTACTTATATTAATTCCATCTAAATCCCATTAATACCATATAATTGTTATAACATTTATAACATTGTAGACCATAGTCTAAAATTCATTTTCCAACCTTAATATATTCGGTACAGCACTATACTTTTTTAAATTCCATTTTGACCACATAACATTATGTAATGTTATACCATATACTAATCATATAATATGATATTTTTATTTCTTTTAACTTATAACCTACAGTTTTTATACAAAACTATTTTTAATTGCCGCATAGGCACATATTTATACTTTAATTTCATTAACTTCCATGTCTTTATGTTTATTACAATAACACCCCATAATTTATACCATGTTATATATACCATATAATATAACATCTTTAACTTTATAAAAAGGTATAACCTATAGTTATTTTTATGAAATAACCGAACAGACCATGTCTTGATCACATTTACTTTCCAACACCTTTAACTTTACAAATTTACAATTTGACCCCATATATAATGTAATGTTATATATATCACATATTATAACATTTTAAACCTTAATATTAATATAACCTATAGTTATATATGTTTTAAATTTCCGAACAGACCCCAAATCTGTTTTTAATTATTTTTCAACCCACCAACTTTCTATAATTACAATTTGACCCAGTTTATTACATATAGTTTTATAATATCATTAAAACTATATATTATACACTTATTTTATTATATACTCTTATATAATTCCAAAAATCACCAAACTTCACCCAAAGGGTTATAAATATTATTCCTAACCCCTAAACTCTCGGTTATTACATTTCCACCCCACTTACTTATCCAAAATTTGACAATGACATAATAACTATATATTATACATGTTAGTTTTTTTAATTCCAAAATCAACCCAATAAATTCCTAATAGCCCTTGGGTGTTTAAAATACCATTTTACACCCTTAAGTTTCGGTAATAACATATATACCTCATATGTTATAAAAATGTTGCAATTAAATACATAACCATAAATAAATTATTTAACTTATCTAATTTGGTCAAAACCTACCATATGGTCAAGGTTGACCTCTTAATATTGCCTTGACCATTACTTTCCCTTATTTACGGTTTATACCCATAATTTTCCAGAAATTACCATTTAACCCCAAAACTTTATAAAACCTTATAATTTTTATTTTAAATCCTTTTAACACCAAATTTGAGGCTTTATTATTATATAGCCCCCAAATTTAATTTAATTATGGTTTAACCCCTTATACCTTGCGGTAATATATATTTGTTACCTAAAATCTAATTTAAACTTAATATACATAAATAAAATGGCCTAAGTACATGGCCTTATTACAAACATTAGCTTATAAAATAAATTACACACAAATGCTCAAAAATGCATTAAACTCTCGGCCTCATCATGTATTTTCCATAAATTACCAATCTTCCACATAAAGTCTTAATTTGACCTTTATGTTACTTAATTACTTATATAAATTTACTAACTCATTCCTTAACCACCTAAGGTCAAAATATGACCTTATAACCTATATTCACTCACGACAATATATATACGTGAACTTAAACATATATTAATATACCAAAGTTGAGTTTTAAGTGATTTATACCTTGTTTTAGCCAAGGTTAGGCCTTGTTTGGCCACGGCAAGCTTGAGGAAATTCCCACAGCTTGTTAAACATGTTTTGAACAGCAAATTAAGATATGATTGAACCCTAAGCAAGAGCTAATCAAAGGAAGTGTTTTAATGTACAAATTCAAGGTAAAATTACCTTAGAAATGCAAAGGAAAAAGGGCTTTCTTTGGCCTATTTTTACAGAAGTAAAAGAGCATCAAAAGGACCTATAAAACAAGGGTTAAAATCGTAATGAATCAGGTAAGAAGATGGCTAATTTTCACCTTGATTAAGATGCCAAAATGGTGTTTTTGGCATGGATTTGGCTATTCCTTGAAGCTCTTGATATACCAACTGAACAAGCATGTAAAGAAGGAGATAATAAGCCTAGGAAACTAAGATTCTCAACCGGAAATGAAGGGAATGAAGACATATGTGCTTAAAGCACATTTTTACCTTAAAAGATCAAGCTTTGTACTTCCCTCCTTCTTCCCTTGTTACAGCTGAGAAAACCCCCCTCTTTTAACCACCAATACACTCTACATTCATGGATGGAAATAATTGAAGCTTAGTTCAATGGAAAGAGGAAAGAAAGGTGAAGAATTTGAACTATTTTACACCTTAAATGGTTACCTTAGCCAGATTATGTTCTCCTCTGAATATGGCTGCTTGAGGACGACCATGGAGGGGAAAAGAGAGTGCTGGAGATTGCTGGAGTCGGCTGGAAAGGAGGTAGGTGGAAAAGAATGACTAATTTAGCTTATAAAGGAATATATGTTAAAGTAAAGAATAGTTAAATGTGAGTCATTAGATTGGCAAGATATTTATGTTGCTTAATGGATAGGAATGAAGCCCTTAGGCAGGCGGCAATGGGTGGTGAAGTCAAGGGTTGACCTTTGACCATGGTTTAGTTTAGGAAATTAAATGTTATTTTGGGTACTATTCACCAAAAATCACCCATTTTGATTTTATTTTTAAACTTTGATTTAGACTTTATAATATACTCTATCATGTCACATTAATGTAATAAAGAATGTAATCTAGGTCTTAAAGTGACAAAAAGTCAATATCTTAGAGCTCATACACAAAAACGTGCTTTAAGGTGTTTTAGTGCACATTTTGTGTCCCAAGGTGTTTCTGAGCTTGGTTTTCTTTGAGAACAGTTTTATTGTGTTCATTTATGAGTTAATATGCTTAGGACAAAATTTTAGGTCCTAAGGAGTTCATTTGGGTATGTATTTACCCTAAACGGTCAAAGGGTGCAATTCTTGCTTTGTGTTGACCATTGTTGTTCTCAATTGACTTTAAGGCATGTTTAGGCCTTAATTAAATTGATTAGATGTTTAATCAATGTTTATTAGTTAGGGTATTTCATGATGGAAGGAGAGACACTCTCGCAAACACTAGAAAGATTCGACAAGATACTCTGTGAGTTCAAGACTGTTAGAGAAGTTCTCTCAAACGATGTTGTTAATGAGAGATTTCTCGATAGTTTGTGTAAAGAGTGGTTAAACTTCGCTACTCTCTTGGAATCTACAAAGCATTTATCAGAATTATCCTTGAAGAACTAAGTTCAGAACTCATGGTTTATGAAGGAAAGATGAAGGGAAAATAGCTACTACTTCGTCAGCACCAATCAATGATTTATCCTTGAAAGCACGTGACACGGCAACAGAGTCAGAGGATGACGACTTTGATATAGATGAGGAAATTATCTCAATTGTAAATCGCATTCGGAGGCTATTTAGTAGACAAAAAAGTCAAACCAACAGTGTAAGTCAAAGAAGGGACAAAATACATGTTTTAAGTGTAACAAGCCTGGTCATGTTGTCAAAGATTGTCCCTCCACCAGAAGGAAAATTCTCAGAAGAAGATTAAGAAACACACAAATCAGCTGTAGTTGTATGAGGACACACTAGTAGAAAAAAGATTTTAAATGACGCACTTTAAACCACGGTTAAATCTTTAACCGTCGTTTAAATCTTTTAAACCACGGTTATTAAGAAAACGTCATATAAGTGCACGCCTCATTACATAAATGACGGTTCTCCATATAACCGTCATATATAGTTCGTCCGCCTTGAAGATAAAACGACGGTTCCGCACTAACCGTCGTATAAAGTGTTTATAAACCACGGTTCGTTTGCAACCGTCGTTTAAAGATTTACCGAAAGTATTATAAACCACGGTTTTTGAAAAACCGTCGTTTATTGGTCCAGTCACATAGGTCTTTAACGACGGTTTCTTGATTAACCGTCGTTTAAAAGTCGTTTAATTAAAAACCGACCTTTTTCTTCTTCCTCCTCCCGCTCTCTGGTTTTCCCCTGGCGATTTCTCGATGATTTTTCCACCACCTGTCTCCCTGTCGCCGTCGAGCTTGTGCCCGTCCTCCTCCTCCGGCGCCGTCGAGCTTGTGCCCGTCCTCCTCTGCCGTCGACTGTTGTGCCCATCCTCCTCTGGTCCTCTGCTCGCGTCGCCATCTTCTCGGCCGCCTCACCACCCCCTCGCCTGAAGACCGAGATCATCCACGACCACCTGCTGCTCCTTACCCAACGATTAACACCATCAACAGTCACCCACCAACATCCATTCGACATATTCCATCGCCCTGCCCCACATCCTCGCACATCTCCACCACCATCCATCACGCACCAATATGCCAACCTACCAACCAAAAATGGTGTTTGATATGTCTTGAATTCTTGGTAATATTTCCTTTTCGATATCTTATTATATACTTTTGTTTATGCATGGGAATAAGATTTATGTGTGGGAATTAAGGAATTATTTCCATTTATCGTAATATTTGACAAAAGAAATGAAACTCACTGCTATCCACTGGTGCAGATATAAGCTGATATGTTAGGAGTTCATTCCTGTTTCCTTGTTTGCAATGCTTGCTCTCATTCTTATATAGTAAACCCAAAGATTAACAACTAAAGTACACTTGGTATTTTTCTATTTATTGTGTTGTTTCCATAAAAACCGAGCCCATGTAACAATTCAACGATCAGGTCTTTGATGTGCTTGGGCGATTACCACTGTAGACTAAATAATCTCTAGGATTCTTGTTTCTTTTATTAGCTGGATCAGTTATAAATATGACTGTCATATATTGATGTCACAACAGCCGGATTCTTGTAGAAATCTAAAAGAGTTAAAACTTCGAAGTTTTTATTTTTATCAAGCTCTTAGAATATGAGGTTGAAGAAGCAAAGTTAGCACACCATATTGCAATCACAAGGCCCTTTCCTCTTTGTTGCTTCCATGTAGGATTAATCTAATTACCTGTTGTTTTTCTATTCTTGTTTATCAGAGTGCTTCAACCCTTGATAAAACCCACGTCTCGACTCAGCGCACCAGCCCCAAGGTAACACCACGCCTAACCTAGCTAATCTTCGTTTTTTTAACGTATGGTGTGTATATATATGCAATGGTTTGAATATCGAATTCTCTCCGGTTGAATGCGTGGGATTTCCAATGTGTCTGATGATAGCTATGGTGGACTGATGTGTTGGCACATAAAACAAAATGGAAGCAAGAAAGGGAATAAAGAATAATGAAAACAATTCTCTACAGTTCTCTTAAATGTTTGTTTAGCAGGGGAAAATGAATGGTTTTCGTAGTAGTCTTTCTGATGTTGCTACTATGTTGTTTCTGCCTTAAAAAATGTGGAGTATATAAAAATACGCAAAGGTCATGCCAAATTTTCCAGAATTTAACCTTATTTTAATTTTATTGAATAGGTGTTTCTACGGTTGAACAATCCCTCTTCCTTCCCATTTGTGACTTGATCATCCTTACTCATCATTAGGTTAGTTTTTTAAAAATGTTTCAATAACATGGTTTATTCAAAATATCTCTGTTTGTTAATTTGTTCAATTATTCATTTTTTTCAAATTAAATCCTTAATTTGATTGTATTCTAATTTCATTGTATTCACTACACACAGTCGGATTGTCTACTTGTCGCACTATCTGCTGCTGTCAACCTCTGCCACCGGTTTGCCTGATCAGAACCCACGGTAAAACACTTGCATTTCTGATTATAATTTTAGAAACAAATACTAATATAAATGTATATATATATGTACATATATATATAATATTGTCATAAATAGACGTTATACTAAATTCTACTTGTATTCTGCAATCATTAGAATATATATTTGCATAGTGTGGTTGAAATGTGATGATGGGGTTGAAATGGGGTGGATGTTTTTGTTCATTGATATATATATATATATACATTTACTATATGCATACTTGTCTGTCTGATAATAATTCGTATGGTTTGCTGAGAGTTAATGTTGCTGCTATGTTTGTTTCTGCCTTAAAAAAATGTGGAGTGTCTAAAAATACGCAAAGGTCATGACAAATTTTTTCCAGAATTTAAGCTATATTCGTTTGTTTAATATGTTCAATTATTCAAGTTTTTATAAAATTAAAACCTTATTCTAATTTCATTGAATAGGTGTTATATACTACGCGCAAGAGCATTTGCCTACTTCTCCTTCTTCTGTGCTGTTCGCGCTAGCTGACCATCCAGTACTCATCAGGTTGGTATTTAAAATGTTTCAATTTATTTTTGTTTTTCTATTAAACAATGGAAAATCAATTCAAACATAGAATTACCTGTCTGAGATTTACCTGATAGAGGTATGTCTTAGATAGTCCCTGTTGGGACTGTCCAATGACCTTTGATCTCACCATCTAGGTTGTGAATGAGTTAATAATATACAGTAGTTCAGTGATAATTTCAGCAGCATTACCCTAGTGTTCTTCTAGTGTACATATATATGTGAATTGAAACAATTCATATATATATATCTACACTAGGAGAACTGTAGGGTAATGCTGTCGAAATTATCATTGTACTACTGTATATTATTAACTTGTTCCTAGGTGAGATCGAAGGTGATTGGATAGGTTTAGGTTGTTAAATCTGTAAATAAAAAAAGAGGAGATCAATGGAACGAGTTCACGACATCTGGTGTGTGGTGAAAAAGGAGATGGAGCGCTCAGTGATGTACAGTGACAGATTGGACATCAAGTACCTAGAAGGGGTCAATAAATTTTGCAAAGTCCTTGTTGACAATCTTAAACCAAGGGATAAGGGATATATTCGATGTCCTTGTGTCGATTGCAAGAACGACTTCAAATACCGAGGTGTGGACAAAATTAAGGATCATCTGATTCGCAGAGGGTTTACAGATGATTATGAAGCCATAACAATACTGCATGGTCAACATTCAGTACAAGTGTTTGAATGTGCTGATAACGTTGTTGCAGAACAATCAGAAATGGATGCTTCACACGATTTTGGGGATACTCAAGATGATTCACTAGGTAGTGATTCAGATGATCAGGAGGACCTTAATGCAATGATGGAAGATGTTGAACAACATTTTTCCAACAAACCCAAAACATTCGAAAATCTGATGCAAGCATCAAAGGAACCGTTGTACAGTGGATGTGAAACGCAAACACAAAACAAATTGAGCGTTGTCCTAAAACTATTCAATCTGAAGGCGAGACATGGATGGAGTGATGTCCGTTTTACAGATCTTTTACAACTGCTGAAGGATGTACTACTAAAGGACAATGTGATACCCACAACAACTTATGAAGCAAAGAAGTTAATGTGTCCGATGGGTATGGAATATAAAAAAATACATGCTTGTCCAAATGGGTGTATGTTGTATTGGAAGGAGAATGAGTTGGATGACCATTGCTCTGAATGTGGGGAATCACGCTATGTAAAAAAGGGTGACAGAAACCACATAAGCACTAACGTGGGCTCTCCTGCGAAGGTGTTGTGGTATCTACCGATAATTCCCCGATTCAAACGTTTGTTTGCAGTTCAGAAAGATGCTGAGAACCTCCGATGGCATGCTACCCATAGAAAGGATGATGGTAAATTGAGACATCCAGCCGATTCACCACAATGGAGAAACATTGACAGAATATACCCTCAATTCGGTACAGACCCAAGGAACTTAAGACTTGATTTATGCACTGATGGGATGAACCCTTATGGCACTTTGAGCAGTATACACAGTACTTGGTAGATGGCTGGATTACCAAACCGGGCTCCAAGAGGTCACCGCCGTGGGTAGTGTATGATGGTATGATCACAGAGGAGGACTGGAAGATATTCTACGACCATCGCCAGACTGAAGAGTTTAAGGTACTTTTACAATTATTCTTTCTTAATTATTTAAGGAATAAAATTTAACAAATATTTTTTTATTATGTATAACTTACAAATATACAAATTTTGTAACAGTTACGTCAAGAACAAGCGAGACGTAACCGGGCGAAGAATATCTACAAGCACTTCATGGGGCGAGCTGGATACACGGGGCGGTTGGAGAAGTGGAAGAGCGAGGGCTTACTGACGAAAACTAATGAAGACGGCACTCAGTCAGTTATTGATGATGTTGACGATGCAAGTAGGGTGCAGACATTTATGCTGGGTCGCATGAAGAAAAATGACGAGGGAGTATATGTGTTCCCGCAGAGCGAGACTGCTGAGTTGGCGTCCAAGATTGTAAGTATATATTTTAAAAGTTGTTGTTTACTAATTAGTAAGTTCATTTCTAATATTTTTGTTAATTTAAAATAGTCTGGCTCTACTGAGCGATGGGAGATGGTTCCGGCCCCTCCGTCTCAGGATGATCCACTGAATAAGGCCCTTGGGCAAAAGGATCATCCAGGGCGAGTGCGGGGGCTTGGAGGGGAAGTTCGCCAAAAAGACGTGTTTCCTACGTCTCGATCGAGAGTACCACAGGCTGAAATGATAGAGAGAATGGTGGATGAACGGGTGCATGACCGGTTGGAGGAGTCGGAAAGACGTCACGCTGAGTCGGAAAGACGCCACGCTGAGGAGCGTCAAGCCTACGAGGAGCGCCTGCGAAGACTTGAGGCTTTAGTATTGGGCCAGGTGCATGCTCCTACACCGACACCTACTCCTACACCGGTGTCTACTCCTACCGCGACAGCGGATAGATCGATAGTGGCCGCGTCTCCTACACCGGCACCTACTGCTAGACCGACGTCTGCTCCTACCACGAGCGGATACTGTCGATGATCCTACACCGACGTCTGCTCATACCACGACGGCGGATACTCCGATGGTCGATCATCCTGCACCTTCTTCTCCTACCAGAGACACATTTCCTTATCAAAACCTTTCGGTTTGTTCTTTTTTCCTCCTTAGTTATTTTAACATTACTTTTAAAACAATATAATTTTATTAGCTTGCTTACTGTTGTGAGTTGATGTAGGTGGCTAAATCATGTCATTTGTTTCAAGTGTTGGATTGTGGGACTGTGCATGTTGCATTCGGTCGGGTTTTACAGACCGGACCGAACACTGTAGTACATTTCAAGCCCATCCCACCTCTCCACGCTCGTGTGATGGTAGACGATATTGTGCAAGGTCATGAGGACTCTCCCCTTCCGTTGGAGTGGAATCAGTGGAGTAAAATAGGTCAAGCAAAATCTTCAGTTGTTCCATGGCCATATTCTCTCATTGATGTTAGTGGCAAGGTAAACTATTTAATTACATGCTTACTGTTTAGTTTTTAACTTGACTGTTGACTGATATGTTTATTATTTAAATTTTGTATACTATTAGATTGATAAGGAATTAAGACCGGTTAAGAAGAGGAAAGTGGATAAGGGGAAGGAAGTTGTGAAATCAAATGAGGAGAGTCAGAGTGTGAGAAAGGAAGTGGTCAAACCTTTCGATATGACTCCTAGGAGATCCCCCATTCTGACACCCAAGTATCTGAAAATGTTGACAGACAAACAAAAAATGTATGACTTTTTCATGACGAAGCCGCAGTCTGTCACCAATTTCAACATGAAAGTGTCTAAGCATGTTTTCCACTCCCCCGAGCCCAGAGATCTGATGATTACCGTGAGCGATCTAAGAGAATTTTTGATGGGAGACCTGCTTAACATCTCTGTGATTCAGGCCTATTGTGTGTAAGTATCTTTTAAATTATTAAATTATCTTTCATTTTTTAAGCTATTTAACATATCTTATGAAAAAATGTTGTTTAGGTGTTTGACTACTAGACTGATATCGAACAAGAGATTATCTTCCATCTCTTTCTTGTGCCCGCAATTGATGTCAGCAAATCAGGCCGCATTGGATGCGCAAGGATGTGCACAGCACGTGAGGCAGGGATTTTGTGCTGCGGTGCGAAGAAGAAGCAAATATTTGCTGATCCCATATCATCAGATGTAAGTACACAATAACTGGAATTTTTTGCTTCCTAATTGTGATAATTAAAAATATTGTTCTACAAAACATTCTTTGTTTTATCTGTGGCAGCAATCATTGGATGTTGATGGTGTTGTGTATCGACACCTCATGCTTGTTGATACTAGACCCATTGGGCGGCCCTGATGACCTTCGAGAGATCGCTGTAGAGAAATATTTGAAGGAGTGAGTATTCAAAATTTTAATGCATTCTGTATTTATTTTAAGCTTGTCCTAGATTATTGACAATAAATGGCTTCATTTTAAAATGCTGTATTTATGCAGGGGTCATAAGTTTGGTTTGATGTGCGAAGAAACCATTCTCCATCTTGGACTTCCATTACATACGTGTAAGTAATCATTTAATTTATGCATTTTTGTATTAAAGTTAAACGTTTAATTTTTTGATCTATCTAAAGTTGGCAATCCATGGATGGTGTGATGACAGTGTCCTCAACAGCCTGATTCACGAAGCTGTGGCTATTATGTGATGCGGTACATGTTCGAGATTGTACAAAATATTGACACGCTTGGTGATGATGACAAGGTAAACCATACCAATCAAAGTTTTAGTTAAAGTTATTGCATTTGAAATAAAATTGTGTACTAATGATGATCAGTTTCTTTTTATGGACAGATCGTTTCTTTTTTCACAAAAGCAGGGAGCACGTATTCCAAAGTGGATCTCGACTTTGTAAGAGATCATCTATCACAGTTTTGGTGTAAAAATTACTTGAGTGTTACTTAGATCTTATCCTAGTGTAGTTAGACTTACACTTTTGTTTGTGCTGAAGCAACGTAGACTCTCAAAGAGTTTGTAAAGTTCAACTCTCTCTTATTTTTGAAAGTTTTGTTTTGCAATTCGTTTTCAATGTTGCAATTCAAACTGGCAACTTGGTTTATGGTCATATATAGTGTGGTTGGTTATCAAAGGGCAATACCAGTTGGATGCCCTGTACAGGTTGTATATATATGATTGTAAATTGGGTTGTGTTGGAAAACACATTGTGGTAGAGGCTAGAAAAACAAAAAAAAACTAAAAAAAAAGAAAAAAAAACCACGGTTATGTAAAAACCGTGGTTTTAAACACAATGGAACGACATTATAAACCACGGTTTAGTAGCAAAACCGTCGTATAAAATGCAATGGAAACGGTAATATACCACGGTTATGTTCCAGAACCGTCGTATAAAAGGCTTATATACCACGGTTATCAAGTCAAACCGTGGTATAAAATCGGTCTTTCCCCGCGACAGAAACGGATTTAAACGACGGTCGCCGTACAACCGTGGTTTTTACTCTAGCGTTTAAACGACGGTTTTGAACCGTGGTTTATAGTCATTTTTGAATATACGACGCGCGTATTAACCACGGTTTGGAACCGTGGTATATAGGCAAAATAACCGTGGTAAAAAACATTTTCTGCACTAGTGACAGGATATCTCAGATACATACTCAGAACCGGGGGAGTACGCGCAGATGTGTTTGACAGCAGTTGCTCACGAAGATGATGACATCAATACTGAGTATAACATAAAAGAGAAGGAAATCTGGAAGGATACTCTTGAGAAAGAAGAAATATTTATTCAGCTAACCTTTGCACTCTCTAAGATAAAATTCTTGAAGAATCAGTAAGATACTGAGATTAAAGAACTCAGGGCAAAGGTGAAAAGTTTGAGTCAGTCTTCGACTGAAATCAAAAATCGTGTCATTGAGAGTCTAGATAAGCCAAGGATTAACTTCGTAAGTCCTTTGGAAACTAGGATTCTAACTCTTCCTTGTTCGGCACAGAAAGAGATAAATTCTCTTTTGGATAGCAACAAATCGCTAAAAAGAGAATGCGAAACACTTTCACACATGGTAGCCAAGGTAAATCGAAAGTTAGAACTTCAGACTCCTGCTAATCCAACTTGGTATACTGGGAAGGCGAATTTGAGGCAAATGATGCAGAATAATAACTCAGACAAATGCGGTTTGGGATATAAGTCCGAGACATTCTCTCAGTCTACGACTGAGAAGTTACAGACTGTAACTGCGAGACATTAGTCAAGTTTACACTCATGCCGATATTGCTACCAGCTAGGACACAAGGTTAGATGGTGTCCCAAATTGTTGAGAAAACAATTGCGTGAAAAATCATCAAAACAAAACTCATTCGAAATCAAAAGATTGCGCAGTAAAAGGTGGGTTCCTATCAATCACTTTAAGCCTGAGTCTACAACTGAGATCAAACAAGTTTGGGTACCAAAGTCAAATCGGCCCTACCAGACTTGCCAAGAAGACATCTCACCTTCTTCAGACTGTTTATCTCCTTCACAGTGATCAGACCATGATGCACTTCCATAAGCACTCTCAGCATATGCCTCACCATTTCTTTACCTACGGAGAGTGACTTCCTTTTTTATTTGGCAAAAGGGGGAAATTGGTCTTGAACGTATACATTGATTCAGGGGGAACATTCATCCAGTTCAAGACTTACAGAGTTTACCAAATGGTCTTGCACGTATACACTGATTCAGGGGGAACATTCACCAGTTCCAGACTTACAGAGTTTGCCGCATCAAAAAGGGGGAAACTGTTGATGCTATTTTGATCGGCAAACTCAGTTCAATACTGAAGCCCATTTTATGACTAGCCTGAAGCGAAGCCCGTCAGTCTTGAACTGACGAACAGAGAAGAAGATAGAATATTTAACAAGATTTTATCTAGCTGTTAAAGATAAAATCTTGAATGATAAATTCTCACACGGTCTCTTTATCTATATAAGGGGAAGAAAGTCTAGGTCATAAAAGTGGAGACTTACGCAAAAGAGAAAATCAGAAATACTATGTAATTTGCGAGAGCAACAATAAGGGTTAATATAGAGAAAATCAGAGGGAGAGAGAGTGAGATTGTAGTGTCAATTTAGAGAGAGTTTTGCTGCTGATTTCGTTGTAAGTAATTTGAGTTCAAAACTCAAATTACGTGTGTATTATGTCAAAATAGTGTTCTTGACGTGAGGGTTGGTTTTAGCATTCAATACGTGATTGTGTAACCATTGTTATACGTGATTATAATAAAGGTTCTACCTTTATGCTATTCTGGTCTTCCCTTCTTTCTTCCTGTTCGTCCTCAGTTCTGAACTCAGACCATCGACACCATCTGAGTTGCGGACTCAACACCGACATCTAGGAATTTACAACTATATGTTGCTTTTCTTGGTCTCATGTATAATGCTCAAAGAAACAAAAGTCTGTAGCTCATTATTCTTCTACCGAGAGCTTGTATATCGTGATTAAATATGCCACTTGAAACATCAATATGTTCAAGCTAGCTTTGATCACCAAACTTGGTTTGGTGTCTCCCATACACTTCTTTAATTAGTCCCTTAAAATGACAACATCAATTGGTGCTACGTAACTATGTGGATGCAGGGCAGTAATTATTCACTTTTGAATGAAACACCTACTCTAGACTACCATCCACTTTGTCTTAGAATTGGACAAATTTCATCATGTTGCTCTTGCCACCTTGCAGATCGATCGAGCTCTCCCGTCAAGCTATTTTCAAGATACAACCTACGTGAATCTGACTATATATATTTATATATATGTATAATAAGGAGGTAGCCGGTGATAATTAGGGGTGTCAATCCTGACACGAACCCGAAATCCGACCCGAAACCGACACGTAAAAACGTGGGTTTGGGTTGTAATTTTCAACCTGAAAGTATTTTCGGGTTGGGTTCGGGTTGCGTCATCAAAAACCCGGGTCGATTTCGGGTTTGATCTACCAACCCGATTTCAAACCGAAACTTGAAAATATTTTTAAAAAGAAAATAAAAAATTTATTTCTCAGTATAATTATATCGGGCAGCACCCCCTTCGGGACATAACCCTCTCAAAAAATTTCTTTCTTTCATTCATTCTCATTTTTCCGCCGCGGCATTGCTTCTCCTTCTCATTCATCGCCAGCGCTCCTTCTCTTCTCCCACTTCTCCAGCCTTCTCTTCTCCTTCTCGTTCATGAGTCATGATGGGGCTTGCTTCTCCTTCTCATTCGTCGCCAGTTCGCCAGCAACAGTCCTACCCCAAGGAGAAAGGAGAACCATAGCAGTTGTTGACGTTTCGGGTAATTTCCGCATACTTCTTTGGAATTTCCTAGTTATTACCCAACCTTAATGAAACACCCCTGAACATTTAAACGCATAAAATCATAACGTGTTATATAATTCGGACATAAAATAATGTATGAACAATTTAATTTAGTATATACGTGTCCGAGAGCGTGACAACGTTACGTATTAATACAGTCACATACTTATATATGTACGTTTATAAAAAATACATATACGTTAATACAGTCGCGTACTTATATATGTACGTTTATAAAAAATACATATACGTAATGTTACAATTTTACAACGTCGTATATAATAAATAATAACGTCGCATAGTTACATATAATTAAAACGTGACAAAAATAAAAGGGGGCGTATATATATAGACATGTACGTATAAATAACTAACAACGTAACAAGATGTGGTAGTCGCGTATAAAATTAATAACACGACGTATGTTATATGATCTCACATATATATATATAAATAAGCATGCATATAGCTTATACAAAAAAAAGAGGGAAAAAGAAAAAAGGGAGGAAATGCGCCCTCGCTGAGGTTCAAACCCCGTACCTCTCTCGTACCCATCCCGAACACTTTAACCGGATGAGCTATGCTCAAATTCGGTATCAATACCGACCTGATTAGACTAGTAGTTCGGCTACCACTGTAACTACAAAAAAAAGGAAGAATGAACAACGAAACAAATCAGATCCCACCTAAATGCCACTCTGTCCGAAATCTGTACCAAAAACAGAAACAATTACTTCAGATTTTTCTGCATCAACTGCGTTTCTTTTCCTTGTAACTTGAGACCACCACCCACTATTCCACTCATTAACCCCTTTACCCACTCATCTGCCTCGTGTATGTCATCTGAATACAGAAAATATATTCAACCACAATGGGCATACTACTGTCGGCTGCTGTGCTGGAGGAATCAGACAGTGAGTAATGGCACACAACTTTCACGACCTCCTCTTGGCAAACTGTGACTAATCACTCATTAACCTCTTATTCTCTCATCAGTATCCCGTAACAGCATTTGAATGGAAAAAAAGAGAGAGCAACAGATCTCCCTCCTTGCCCTGTCCGATAACCTGCAAATAAACACTAACATGGACCCTCTCTGTATGGGTTAGTAACTTAAATAAACCACTCTCTCATACATACCCATCCTGTACTGCTTTGATTTCTGTAAAAACAGTCAGGTGACATCTTCTGTTCTGTCTCAACCTTCACACCTCAGAGTTAGAGCCCAAACCCTCACTGATTCCCTTGGAACTTACCATCAGTGGAGGTTAAATAATCCACTGCCATCGATCTCTTAAGCCCATGCATTTCCCCCTGTGTGTATCGGTTTGCTGATGTTTAAGCTCCAAAAAAAAACTGAAGCAGCAAGGCAAACTAAGAGTCTTTCCTTGCCCGATGGACTGTGGTTCAAGTCTCTGTTAAATCTGGAAAAAAAACACTACTCCTTACAGTCAGGTAAATGCCACTGATTTCCCTCTTTACTTCTGTTCTCCTTTCCTTGTTTCCTGTCCGAAAACCTTACTGGAGTCCTTCTAATTCCCTGCATTCCTCACGCTTGGACTCTGCATACAAACTCTCTGGTAGAATCTCTGTAAGTTCATTTCCAAAGTCTTCTGCAAAAAAAAAACTCCAAGGCCAGAGCATGCAACCAGGAATAGTGGAAGGTTAACCATCTTCTCCTCTGTCCTGATCTTTCTATCTGAAAGTTTTTGATTCCTGGCCTCTGAACTCCTGTCTCTTTTACATGCATCTTCTCCTCTGAAACTCAACCAGAAGTGGAGGTTAGAAGTTCGAGGCCCTGATAGTGTTGCATTGTACCAAGTACTGACTGGGAAGAACCTACTTCAAGAAAACTCGAAGTGGTAAGCTAACCGAATGTCTGTATAGATTTTGAAATTCATCTGGTCAAATAGGGTGCATGCGGTTCTGCAAGCTATGGTTATTTGTATACTAAAGTTCCAGAAGGGGTATGGAGATGGTGTGAGTCGATAAAGAAACTAAACGATCGTTAAAGAGCCCACCTATTATCGATATGTAATACCGGTTATTACAGAAGCAATGTGTGTATGTATGTTGACTTACCAAGCAAAGGAGAGAGTAGACAATGTATATATAGAGAGCTAACTATCAGTAAATAAGAAATAGGAAGTTGCATGCATATATCCTAAGTGTACATCCCAACATAAACCAGTTCAAAAAGACTCTGGGTAAAACAGTTAATGCACTAGTGCAAAAACTTGTGTCTAAAGCATCTCTGCACCACCTGTTTTCAGAAATATTATGTGAATGGTGTTGACCCGATGATGAACTTAAGATCTTACTAACCCAATTATCTAGGTAGTAAACAGCCTTGTGGGTTAGGAAAAACAGGAAACTTATTAAATACAAGAACAAAAGGACAGGGGGAAAAGAAACATCAGCTGTTGCTTCCAGCTCCTCAGTTTTCGTTCAATTCAGCCTTGGGACATTTCAGTAGTGTGACCAATGTTATGGTAGTTTTTGTGGGGGTTAGGAGCTTGAAAGAACACTTAAATAACTAAGTCAGAAAGTTGAGAAGAAATGAAAATCAAATACGTGAACAATAGAAAAAAAATAAATAGAAGAGAATGTGTCAGTTACAGATTTCAGGTTGTGCAGTTTGTTTCTTCATGCGTCTTAGCTTTCAGAAGACATAAAGATTGTATTGACTGGAAATAAACCCAATAACATTGCTACCACATAAGTCTATCTGTAGATAAGTTGGGAAGAGATTTGAAACAAATCTGTAAACAAAGAGGGCAGCAGTAGGAGGATGCAGTAGCTTGATTTCAGTTTCTTTCAATTTTCTTCAGTTTCAGATTCTGTGTAAAAGAATTTCAGAAACGTAGCCCTTGTGGCCTTGTGTTGTTTTGTGGTCTAAGCTATAATAAAACACATAACAAGGGAGCCAAACAACCTAGGAGAAGTGAAGGGTAGAGCAAAGATCAGAATTAGAATAGAGAATAGCAGTTAGCTTTTTAGTTTCTGTTTTCATTTCTCAGAGATGTGTCCCTAGTTGCCTTGGGTATTTTGAGGTTGAAACTATAATAAGCTAAATAACTAAGTAACTAGGCAACCTAGGGGAAGCTAGAAATCAGATTGTGAACGAACAAAAAAAAAGATAGCAGTTTCATGTTTATGTTTTCAGTTTTCTTTCTTTAGGTTGCAGTTTTGCTGTAAGTATAATGATATATCAGTGAGGTTAACAATGTTTTGGTGGGTTCTTTTGAGGATAGAACCATATGAAGACACTAAATTAAGAAGCTAAAAAATTTGGGATTGGGGGGACTGAAAGGCCAGATGAGTAAACCACAACTTATGACTTCGGTTTTATTTCTGTTTTCACATCAGCTCAGTTTATGTTACAGTTTCGGTTTCAGATTAGTGGAAATGCAGTAGCTGTAACAGTTTTGTTTTGGGTCTGTTCCAGGATTAAAACTTGATGATACACTTAGCTAAGTGGGAATAAGCCGTGGGATGTTGAAGAAAAAGTGTAACACATTATACAGAGAAGAAAGAAATAGGGTGCAAGAACATAGTTCAGTTTTCTGCCATTCCTTGTCGTGGCTGTAAAATAAACTTTCAGTAGTATAAACAGTCTGGGTTAGGTGGTTTCTAAGTTTCAGATATTCCCAATACACGTAATGAAGAAGCTAAGCCATTTGGGGGAAAACAGAAGGCAGGGTAAAGAATAAAAAGAAAGACAGAAGTGAGGATATCAGATTGTTTATTTCTGAGTTTCAGTCTTTCTGTCCTGAAATCATGGGCTGTATAGCCATGTTACAGAAGGATTATATGGGGTGCATTGCGATATTAACAAACCTAAAACGCTACTAACACACTTAACTAAATTGTACACACTTTAGGAAAGGTAGAAATTGAAGTAACCAGAGAACTAAAAGGAAGAATGAAGGAGTAATGCACTGATGTGTTTCAGATTTTGGATAAGTATTGTTTCTGTATAATTGAGTTGCAGTAGAGTTGTCAATGTGTTTTAGGTTGCTCTAGGTAATTAGAAACCCAACTAAAACACTTAACTAAGGGGATATATACATTTGGAAGATTAGAAACCAGTTTAGGAGAGTTGAACTAAAGCTAACTGAAGTAAGAAACAGGATGGTGTGTTTCTGTTTTCTGTTTCGAAATGTAGTTAAGTACTGGGATGTTCTAGTAGCTTTAATAATGTTGCTTAGGGTCTGTTCTTGAAGTTAGAAACGGGGTAAAACACCTAACTGAATGAGGAAACAACCAAAGGAGATAGAAGATGACATAGCAGTTTTCTTTCTCAGTTTTTGTCTCAGTATACTTAACTTCCTAAGGGTTAATAAGGGTTGAACATTCAACAAAGATTCACCTAGAAAACAACACCCGATAATAATTTAATAACGTCGGGGAGTGTCACCAAGGTTGCCACATGAAATCATAAACTGACACATTGTTTGTAATTAACGCTAGGGCCGTAACGAACTCCGCCCAGGACTCCGTGTGTGAGACTACTTGCTCCTAATCCAGGTATGGACATGTGTGGTTCGTATGTTGCCGTGTTACACGGCTTGTGTGTTGTGTGCTTTATTTGACAATGACTATAAGACTATAGCATGAAATTGGACTGCTTCTTGTGGCTTGCTTATATGCTTGTTATATATCCTTGTGACATATTACTTGCGCGCACACAGTAGTTTAGTCCCTTTCTCGTTTCTGGAACTCGAGATGAACCACAACGAACTATGAAAACAAAGAAAACTCTACAAGGGGAACTCCTCTCTAAACCATTGAGGATGTACCATGACACCCACTCTTGTGTCTATTCATTAATGATAATGACGAGCAAATCTCAATTGGTGGGACATGACGAACCACGTGGACAAACAAAAGAACTATACAAAGAGAAAACTCCTCTCTAACTATGGAGGACCGCTAATGACACCCACTATGGTGTCGAGACTATAATGATAATGAAACGAAAAGTACCAACTGTGAAACACGAGAACAACCCGGGAGGACAACAGCTCGGGCCGCGCGGTATGGATGATCGGGAGTTGGCATCTGCATCAGATCCTTTGACCGTCTATGGTGGAATATATTTTGGGGATCCCTGGGTGACCCCACTTTCTCAGCACATCCTGGAGTCTAGAGGTGACTCCGCTTTCTCGACCCTGGGTGTCGGGAATGGGGGAGTGACAAATTGGTGGAGCTTATCCCGGAGTATAGAGGTGACTCCGCTTTCTCGACCCTGGGTGTCGGGAATGGGGGACTAGCTATGGAGGAGACGTCCTCCAACGTGCGGTGATAAAAGAATTCCCAAACAATCCTTAAAGAAACAAGGAACGATTAGCACCTACATAATAAAGCCTCGGGATCTAATCTATATCCCCTGACTCGGTGCCAGAGAATAGAGGAAAACATGTGTAATGAGACCCAGCAAATAAGGAAATTCACAAATGTAATTCTTTAAGGAACAAGGAAAGATTGGCACCTATATGATATGGTCACGGGATCTAAACTATATGTAACACCCCAACTCAATCCAAATGTGGTCTCGCAACTTAACAACATATATATATACATGTCACAGCGGAATTCTTTACACTCCAGGACCTTGCCACGGTCTGACTACAGAATATACCGAACATTAGTACATAACAACCTTAACCAAATACATATTCTTCTTACAATCCTCTCACAACCTATACATCTTACTAACTCAATTGCCATACGAGTGTACATGCACAACTCGTAGGTCACACTTAATCCTTGACACTTGTATCCTCTTCTTACTCTTGCGACGGCCGCCTCCTGATGTACACCTGTGTAGTAAAAACAGCCCCCAAAGGGGGTCAGCACGAATGCTGGTACGATCCCCTCATGGCCTCCAAGCTAACGTGGCTACGACGACTAATTGTCGATAGCATGGAGGTTGATTAAATGCACAACATGATAGTAAATGCTGTAAACAACAATCCATATATGAACAATCAAAGTTCACACACAATGAATGACTTAAATGTGTTCCCTTAATTAGAGAGTTAGTTATTTAACTCCTTAAGTAATGTTCCCTCTTAATCTTAGTCCATCCTTATCTCACCTCAATCTTAGTCTTATCTTAATCTGAGAAACAACCATCCTTTAATAAGGAGTGGATGTCGCTTATCTTAATCTTAATTATACAAACCATCCTTTAAAGAGGAATGGTTGCAATTCATCTTAATCTTACCTTAATCTTAAACTTAACAATACAAACCATCCTTTAAAAAGGAATGGTTGCAACTTATCTCAACCTTACCTTAATCTTAATCTTAACTTAATCTCAATATACAAACCGTTCCTGGAAGGGAATGGTTGTAGCTTAATTCGAACCTGGGATTTAGGTGATCCCACCGCACCATCTTAATGCCACCTACTCTGGACGGGAGTCCAGCATAGCTGAGCCGGCAACCGGCCCTAGGCTACAAGTCCGAAGACAAGTCTTAAGCGGAGGGGATCTACAGATACCGTCCCCCTTTTTCCTTAGCATGCATGACCGGAGATCGGTCCGGGTTTCCTCACTCAGGTTCAGTTAGTAGTAATCTCAAGACCATGTTTGTTGGTTAACCTCTTTCGGTTCATATCGTCCCATATTAGGGAACGTTCCTTAGTCTCACTCAATTCCTTATTAAACATTGGTTAGTAAGTTCTCACGGTATGTTGTGTTAGTTTTCAAACATCACACAAATACAATGAATATAATATATTCCGGTTGCATGCTTTATCTTGTTTAGTGAGCACACAAAACAAATAGCACACAAGCCGAGGGACACCTCGTTAGCAAGCAGGTCACAAGAGAACTGTACCGTTCACCGTCAGTCGTTCGGTGCTTACTCTCTTCCGGAGTCCAAATTCCCAAGTCCTAAACATTCATTCAGTTTTAGGTTGTTAATCACTTAACTTAGTTCAACTTACTTAACTTACTTAACTTACTTAACCCTTAATGATCCCCACCTAACACCTCTTAAGTCTTACAACTTAATCTTGCAAACTTAATCTTAAACTTTTAAGTTTATTCTTAACTTAATCCCTTAGGTCTTTATGCCTCTAATCATCATTGCCCCCTTAATGGGGTACCATTAATACCACTAACTCTCTTAGGGTTTCTTTTTTTTTTATGGTCCGACCGACCCACCGACCGACCACCCCCTGGGTAGGTCGGCTGCAGAGAACATCCAACTTCACAGTTTCAGCCCGACCGACCCAGACTGGGGTCGGTCCCCTGGGTAGGTCGGCTGTAGAAACTTCCCATACATTGTCAAACTTTCTCCAAATTTTTCCTCAAGCCTCCTAATGTGTTCTAACATCATTTGGCACATCAAACACACCTTATAACCTCCACCAAACTCATTAAAAAACTTCCAAAGATCTTCTCAAACATTTGCTCAATTCTTACAAACACTCCTAACACTTATCATATAATTCCTTACATTACCAACTTGTATCTTTACCAAAACTTCAACCAACCCTAGTGTTCCCTCCTTAACAGTTTGGGCACTTCATAAACATCATTTTCCATCTTCAGTTCATTTACCAAAACTTCCTCAAGTCATCTTACATAACCATGCACAAATTCCTCTCTTTTCCATTTGTTACTCATCATTCCTAAACTCTTGGGCATACCTAAACATTTCTTGTCATCCTCTTAGCACCTTAACCTTGTTCTTCTTTACCTTAACTATACTACACCCTCCTTGGACATTTCCACCTCCTTTTACTCACTTACTCACCATTCTCACGATCATACGCTCTTTTACATTCCTAGTCATTTTCCTTGATGACTTACAACATCCTCCTACCTTTTTCACTTCCATCCCCCAAGTCCACACATTACCATTCAACTAATCCTTACTAGTCCACCACTAACATCATCACACTTACACAAGGTTCTCAAAACTCTCATTGTCTTACTCTCTATACATACCTAAATCTCCTTAAGGCATTATACACCTTTCCTTAAAACTTATGCACAAGTCTTACATTCCTCATATCATGATTTTGGTGTGTTTAGTACACTCACCAATCCTCTAATTTCCTCATAGACATCTCTAGGTCATTCTAAACCTCAAGAACTCCTTAGTTAACTCATTTCCACTCAAATTCCTCATAGTGACTCCTAGTAAATCCTAGGTCATATTAATTCACCACCATCACCTAAACACTTATTTTCTACTCAAATTTCGCCATAGCTCCTCTAGTATCTTTCATGCCCAAACACATTATTTTTTTCCTCATTCAACCATCTCACACACATCAAGTTCTTCTCATCATATCTCATCACCCAAACCAACTCATTCACAACAAACTCAATATATTGCAATAATCTTAAATTGCATAGCACTAGGCTCTTAAATGACATGGCTCTTAGGCCCTTAAATGACATGAATTTAAACACTAAATTTCCCACATATAAAAGCTTTCAACCTGCAAATACACCCATCAATCTCATAGTAGTTATAATGCTCTTAAAATCCATCTTAAACTTATATTACTAACTCATTCCCATTGGCTCCTTAGTCACAAGTTCACAAGCTTATTTAAGTTCTTTTTCTTAGGTTATATAACCCAATACACAATGTAAGATCTAAGCCACATTGGTATCCACCTAAACTCATCCCTTAAAACTTAAACCACCATTAGGTAAGCATTTTACCTTGTTTTCTCAAGCTTATCTTAACTTCCTCCTTAGACCTTCTTCTTGCATGAATCTCGGCCACCACTTAAATTCCCCTTGCCAATGTTCTAATCAATATTCAATGACTCATATGAGTACTAAACAATACACTAACCTCAAGGAATAAAAACCTAGGTTAGGAGTGTGTTCTAAGGCATAAAAGTGGATGATTACCTTTGAAGTCTCAAGATAGACTTTGGCATTGAATGAAATAGGACCTCCACTAGTCCTTGGTGAATAAATCAAGCTAGAACAAGGCATAAAAACATAGCCCCATGAGAAGAAATTTTCGGCCATGTAGAAGAAATGATGGAAACATGGTTTTTCTTACATTTTCTTTACCTTAAGAGAATGGAGAAGCTAATGAGCTCTTCAAACTTGATTTTCCTCCATCAATGGAGTTTTCTCATGGCACCAAACTTGAGCTTGGAAGGATTTGAAAAGATAGGAATGAAGGCCTTGATCTAACTAAGAGAAATCTATACTTACTTTTCGATTTGGAGCAAAGATGAACATTTGGTGAGCAATTGAAGGTGGAGGCACCATGAATGGAGCTCTCACGGTTTTGGAGAAGGGAATAGGGTAGTAAAACCGATGGTGAAGGTGGGAAATGAAGAAGAGAGGAGAGAGAGAAGGTATAAGAAGATATTTGTCATTTAAAAGCAAATAGTGAATTTACTCACTTTCCCACCTCTTTCCTTACTTACTAGCAGATGTGGTGAGTCACCACTTCAAAAACCGTTCCCCCCTTTAATAATAAGATACTTTTGGTCTTTGTTGACCATCTAATTGACTTAAGTTGATTAAAACTTAAACTAGTCACTATTTGGCACTATTCACTAATCAGTGCACATATTTCTGAAATTTTTGATTTCCCATTGATTTAGACTTCCTAATGTGATACTAATTAGTACACATGTTGATTAAAGAGTAATGATGGACATTTAGCCACTCAAAAACTCAATTCTAAGACAATTTCTCAAAAATGTGCTTTAAGACTTCTTAAAGCACATTTGTGTTTTAACTTGTTTTCAAGCTTGGTTTTTCCTTGCTAATTGATTTAAAATGACCATTAGAATATTACTAAGGTCTTATCATGATATTTGGGTACTCACCCAAGTCTCTCCAAGCTTAGAGCACATTTTTGCCCTAATTGCCCTTAAGGCATTTTCTTGTGTTTTCCTTGGTTTAAATTGTCTACCAATCTTTCTAAGGCATATTCTAGCCTTACTACATCATAATTTGATGTTTACTTAGCATACTTAGGTTTGGGGTATTTCAATCTACCCCCCTTAAAAGAACTTTGTCCCGAAAGTTCCCATGCATCTATCTTATTAGAGTACATGTCTTACCTCATTCCTGAGATTATATAGATCATACTTATGTATACTTAATCTCATTGGATCATTAGATCCGCCATATTCTTATACTTAAATATCACACAACATGCTTAAGCATGTGTAGCACTCAAAATTCTCCTTATTTCTTTTGATAATTAAAACATTCACATAACTTCCAACGTATTCTCCCATGTCACCGGTCCGTAGACAATGGCTCATTCGTCCTCGTCACCATGGGCCAGAATACAAAACACGCTGCTCTCCCCATGTCACCGGTCCGAAGACAAAGGCTCGTGCGTCCTCGACTTCATGGGCGAGACTCAGTAAAATGTAATCCTTTTTACGAGGTCATGTGAGGAATAATTCCTCTAATTAAAAATACAATCAACTCCAATTTCATTTTATCCTAAGGCCTCTATCCTTAGTGTGATTTAATTGTGATCACTGGTAGGGAGTTTCAGGAATCATCCAACCCTGATGTGATCAGCATCAGTGTAGAACTATCCTTCCACCCCAATTTGTGTTCAGTTTCCCTTGATCCCTAGAAAATCAAGTTCCACCTCCCACGTCATTTTCAAACATCCAAATAATTCACTCATGTCCAATTTTCAATTTTTAGTTCTTCTAATCATAATCAATACATCTCCAAAGTGTGGACTCATTCCATCAAACATTCCCAATTCATCTTAGTAATTACCTCCAGACTTAAATTCCTACTAAATTCTATAACTGTCCCATACCAATTCTCACCATTTATATCTCATAGTATTACCATTTCCTTCCTCACACTCATATCAAATTGTATCTCATAATGTTATCTTATTCTTATCTCCCACATAGTCTCATATCGACTCATACCTCATATATTCTTATTTCTTAAGTCTCCTTAATCCTCTTCCTTAATTCTCTTAACTTGTACTCACACCGGAGTTAACAAGATAGGTACTTAATATGTATGGTATTCACATCTTCTGTGTGCAATAACCATGATTTATCTCAAAATGATTGTGTAAAACATATTCTCAAATTATTTTGTGCTATGCACACCGTAGTTTATGTACTCAGTACACAAACATACGCTAAGCGGTTTTCGCTCTACCCCCCTTAAAATGGATTACACCCACGTAATCAGCGTTACCTCATCTTTGAACATAAGTTCAAGATGTCTAATTCTCACCAAGCATTCTAGCTTCCCGTCATTTATCTTACTTATAATTCGATCAGAAATGACTTAGTCTCTGTATCGAGGATTCTTAACGGTACTTATACCGTTTCCTTAACTTAGTTTGGTCTAATCTCAAAGGTAGTGGTCTGCTAGCTTCCGCTGCGCGACTCTGGTAATCTTAGGCTTAATTGTCTCAATGGACACGTGTTATCTTTATATATACACGGCCTTAATGAGTTGTAACGCGTCATATTCTCCTTAAAATCTTTATGCTAGAATATTAGTATTTCTCGAATGTCTAAATTGTTCTCCCCAACTGACCTTTGGTCTGAGGATGATTCTTAGTCTGAAACTACTGTTTAGTGCATATCACGCTTTACAGTCTTAATCCCTTACATCTTAAGACATGTCCAATGTCTGTACTTAACAATCCGTGTTCTTCGCACTTCATAGTCCTTAATTATCTGTTCTCTGGTTCCTCTGTGTTGCTGGTTCAACTGAATTCCTCTCTTCGACTGTCTGTGGTAGTGGCTGCTCCTGTGTGATCTTGCGTCGTTGTCCATGGTACGGAGTCGACTACCTCCCGTGTTCCTTACACTACTCGTCTACATGCATGGGGTACCTTACTGGTACATTACTACTTACCCAACTAACTCATAAATGAGCGTGTCAGGCCTGCAAGCCCCTGTGGGGTGCAGTCGTCCCACGTCTCGTTTTAGTAAACTCATAGTGTCCGTCACACGTTTAGCTATTGCTAATTATGAAGTATTCTGTTGTCGATCTCCTCTTCATCGTTCCATGATAACATTTATTGTTCTTCTTGAAGTTAATCAAGGGAAGCCTATTTACTGTGTCCTTGGTTATGGTATGCTCCAGCTCCTTTCTGTATTCCGTACTGATTCGGTCTTTTAATAATTGAGGTCTCTTCCGTAGAGCCTCTTATCTTGTTCCTCATATTTATGCTACTAGGAATGCACTTCCAGTTCCCTAAGGAATGGATAGTGTGCTTCCTGCGAAATCTTACCTAACCAGGTCCAGACTACTGGCATCAACGCTCGGTTCGTCTACCATCTTATTTTCTTACTTATGCTGGTCTTAACTCATGAATCTAATTGCCTCAGTGTCAATATTTGACGGCTCATTCACAATGGTCGCCTTACCGCGCACCATGACTTAATCCACTTATCTAACTACTGTACTCACGACCACTACTACCGTGGTAGTTGGCCTTTACCATGTTGCCCATTAATGGTGCAACCTCTTATTCACTTATTCTAATGGCTTACCTTTAACTCAATCCCTTCTTGGTGTAAACACACTGGGAGTTCTCTCATTCCGGTATTGGCGGTTGTCGTACCGTGCTGTAAATAGTTGACTCTTGATATAAGATGTTATGCTCCAATCTCAGATTCGTAAGTAGGCTAATTTCTTTCGCTTTTTCATCCTTAGTGATGTTATCTACCATGTAGTTTAACTGGTTACTGAAGAAGTCATCCACTGAATCACAAGCTCTTCTGAGCATTGATTAATTGACGTGCCATAATGTGCAGTCACAATGTTTATCTCTCTGCCCATTACTAATTCTTACATCCTGGGTGTTGGGATATGGGGTCTATCTGTGGAACCTTCCTTATTACTCAAGTGTATCTGGTATGTTCTAAGGTAATCTCAAGGTTCATAGTTTCCATTTTCTAAATAAAGTGTATTTTATCTCTAATATGTGAAAGCCCTTTTGAGGGGTTCATTCCCACTCATGGCCTCACAACAAGGAGAGGTATCCCCGCCCTAAAAGGCATGGTTTGTTCTCCGCTCCTGTCCTTAGCATTATCTCAATATTCTCATTGGTACCCTTTCTTGGTAATGTTCTTCCCAATCTAAGTTATAGGTTTGATAACCGTTCATATCTACAAATTGTAGTCCCTTCGTGGCTTATACAAGCTCTCTTATAACTTACTACGCCTCGAGCTCTGATGTGGTTAACATCCTTGGCTCGTAGGCTCTTAATGCTTAATGTCTCAGTTCATTATTTGTACTCTTACTCATCTGCAGGTCATCCCTATAAGATTCTGGTTCTTTGAGCACTATCCACCATTAGGTTACATACTAAATGTAGTATCGGGTTTCATGATAAGTTGCTGCATCCTGCTTCCTGCTAGGGAAGTTGTTCAGGTGATCTGACGTTACTTAGTGTCTTTGGCAATGCTGTCATTTTACTAGACTTATGTCTTTTAATAGACAAGGTTAGGTTCGTATTAGCGTTTGCCTTAAGGTGTCCAAGTTGGATATCATCCTGTCGTCTTATACTTCCATCTCAACGCTTCGTTCAACTTCTGTTGATTACGCCACCCTTTGATGATCAATCATACCTGGGTGTTAATGAGTTAAACAAACAGTGTTAACTGTCATTCATTAGTTGTTCAGGGCGACTGTGCCCGCTCTGTGGGGGTAGTCCTCTGAGCTTCCTTTTTCCAGGGTTGTACGACTTTAATCCTTAGTAGGTTATAGCTTACGTTTATTTCTTTTATCCTTGTTTTCTGGGTTTTCCAACATCTTCATTGAAGAATGTTGTTATTGGTATCCTTAATGGTCACTCTGGGAGTCTTATCCCATTTTCGTTGTAAGTCGATGCTTCAACAGTCTCAATAGTATCTTATAATACATCCTTGTATATCATTGCTTATCTAGTGTTTTTGCTCGCATCTCCGAGCGATCTCTTAGGTTTTCCCCTTGGAGTTCGGGATTGTGTTCTTACCGTACTATCGGTTGTTGTCGTAGTGGGTTATACCGTTGCTAATATTTATATGGTTTAATACTTTGTCCAAGTTCCGCTCCCGGCTGACTGGTGTGTCACCTCATCTCATCATGGTCAGGCCATCGGGCCTTTCCAGGGTCTTATTTTTCTGTTCTCATGGATTTACAATCCGGTATTAGTTTTGTTACACTGTAGCGTTCTCCTATTTCGCCTTGATGGCTTTTCGTGGCTTTAACCGTGGTAGCACTTGCTATGGCAAGTGCGCCATGCAGGATGGGTTATTGGTACAAGGTACATCGGTAGTGACCTTCCTTCTAATTTCCATGTAATTGGTAGTCCTCGGACTCCTTCGATAATCTTATTTTGGATAACCGTCCATCCGGCAGTTTCCTTGTTGTTTGACAGTACTGTCATTTATCAGGGCGTTCCTCTTTCTGAGGGAACCCCTTAATATTTTCTTATGTCTTAATCCTCGCCTGTCTCCACACTTTTGTTGTGGTTACTAGGCAGTTTTCCTTTAGGCACTACATTGTAGTCCTATTTCGGTATACAATTGTATGAGTTCCTATCGTCGTCCGCATTATGTTGGCCAGGTTTTGTAACCTTCCTCATTGTATGGGGTTTGGAGTTCCCGTTTCTAACTGGACTTTCCAGTAATCTCAATCCTCATGCTTTGTATTATCCCACTGTTATGCTCACTCGGACCGCTGTCCGGTACTCATGCTCTTATCATTTCCTTATCTATTGCACCGTAGTGCTTTCCTTACCATTGGTATCGCGGGTTATTTCGACTGCGTAGCATGTCGACCCATGTTGCCGGTAATTTCCGTTCTTTTACTGATAAGTTCCATTAGCGCCTGTTTCGCCGATGCGCTCCATTAAAAATCTCTCCAGTTCTCCTAACTGTTGTGCACAAGATGTTTCTCGTATTGCTTACTGTTAGCTAACTGCCAGATCGGGTTTCCCCGAGTAAAGAAGGCTTTCTTCTCTCTGGCGTTTGTTCCACTATTCAGGGTTAGGGATGTGGAGGGCGGGCCTAGGTACTATGGATGTCCGGTAAACACCGGGAAGTCCTGACTAACGCACCTCTCACTCTATCTCTTAACCCTTAACCCATAACTCAATCTCAACCTCAATATTCTCCTAAGTTCGGTATTTCTTGTCTTCAGAGCGTAACTACGCTCTGATACCACTTTTTGTAACACCCCAACTCAATCCAATGTGGTCTCGCAACTTAACAGCATATATATATAATGTCACAGCGGAATTCTTTACACTCCAGGACCTTGCCACGGTCTGACTACAGAATATACCGAACATTAGTACATCAACCTTAACCAATACATATCTTCTTACAATCCTCTCACATCCTATACATCTTACTAACTCAATTGCCATACGAGTGTACATGCACAACTCGTAGGTCACACTTAATCCTAACACTTGTATCCTCTTCTTACTCTTGCGACGGCCGCCTTCCTGATGTACCTGTGTAGTAAAAAAGCCCCCAAAGGGGGTCAGCACGAATGCTGGTACGATCCCCTCATGGCCCCCAAGCTAACGTGGCTACGACGACTAATTGTCGATAGCATGGAGGTTGATTAATGCACAACATATAGTAAATGCTGTAAACAACAATCCATATGAACAATCAAAGTTCACACACAATGAACGACTTAAATGCGTTCCCTTAATTAGAGAGTTAGTTATTTAACTCCTTAAGTAATGTTCCCTCTTAATCTTAGTCCATCCTTATCTCACCTCAATCTTAGTCTTATCTTAATCTTAGAAACAACCATCCTTTAATAAGGAGTGGATGTCTTATCTTAATCTTAATTATACAAACCATCCATCCTTTAAAAGGAATGGTTGCAACTTCATCTTAATCTTACCTTAATCTTAAACTTAACAATACAAACCATCCTTTAAAAAGGAATGGTTGCAACTTATCTAACCTTACCTTAATCTTAATCTTAACTTAATCTCAATATACAAACCGTTCCTGGAGGGAATGGTTGTAGCTTAATTCGAACCTGGGATTTAGGTGATCCCACCGCACCATCTTAATGCCACCTACTCTGGACGGGAGTCCAGCGTAGCTGAGCCGGCAACCGGCCCTAGGCTACAAGTCCGAAGACAAGTCCTTAAGCGGAGGGCGATCTGATTCAGATACCGTCCCCCTTTTTCCTTAGCATGCATGACCGGAGATCGGTCCCGGGTTTCCTCACTCAGTTCCAGTTAGTAATCTCAAGACCATGTTTGTTGGTTAACCTCTTTCGGTTCATATCGTCCCTATTAGGGAACGTTCCTTAGTCTCACTCAATTCCTTACTAAACATTGGTTAGTAAGTTCTCACGGTATGTTGTGTTAGTTTTCAAACATCACACAACAATACAATAATATAATATATTCCGGTTGCATGCTTTATCTTGTTTAGTGAGCACACAAAAACAAATAGCACACAAGCCGAGGGACACCTCGTTAGCAAGCAGGTCACAAGAGAACTGTACCGTTCACCGTTGTCGTTCGGTTGCTTACTCTCTTCCGGAGTCCAAATTCCCAAGTCCTAAAACATTCATTCAGTTTTAGGTTGTTAATCACTTAACTTAATTCAACTTACTTAACTTACTTAACTTACTTAACCCTTAATGATCCCCACCTAACACCTCTTAAGTCTTACAACTTAATCTTGCAAACTTAATCTTAAACTTTTAAGTTTATTCTTAACTTAATCCCTTAGGTCTTTACCTCTAATCATCATTGCCCCCTTAATGGGGTACCATTAATACCACTAAACTCTCTTAGGGTTTCTTTTTTTTTTTTATGGTCCGACCGACCCACCGACCGACCCACCCCCTGGGTAGGTCGGCTGCAGAGAACATCCAACTTCACAGTTTCAGCCCGACCGACCCAGACTGGGGTCGGTCCCCTGGGTAGGTCGGCTGCAGAAACTTCCCATACATTGTCAAACTTTCTCCAAATTTTTCCTCAAGCCTCCTAATGTGTTCTAACATCATTTGGCACATCAAACACACCTTATAACCTCCACCAAACTCATTAAAACAACTTCCAAAGATCTTCTCAAACATTTGCTCAATTCTTACAAACACTCCTAACACTTATCATATAATTCCTTACATTACCAACTTGTATCTTTACCAAAACTTCAACCAACCCAAGTGTTCCCTCCTTAACAGTTTGGGCACTTCATAAACATTATTTTCCATCTTCAGTTCATTTACCAAACTTCCTCAAGTCATCTTACATAACCATGCACAAATTCCTCTCTTTTCCATTTGTTACTCATCATTCCTAAACTCTTGGGCATACCTAAACATTTCTTGTCATCCTCTTAGCACCTTAACCTTGTTCTTCTTTACCTTAACTATACTACACCCTCCTTGGACATTTCCACCTCCTTTTACTCACTTACTCACCATTCTCACGATCATACGCTCTTTTACATTCCTAGTCATTTTCCTTGATGACTTACAACATCCTCCTACCTTTTTCTTCCATCCCCAAGTCCACACATTACCATTCAACTAAACCTTACTAGTCCACCACTAACATCATCACACTTACACAAGGTTCTCAAAACTCTCATTGTCTTACTCTCTAGTTCATACCTAAATCTCCTTAAGGCATTATACACCTTTCCTTAAAACTTATGCACAAGTCTTACATTCCTCATATCATGATTTTGGTGTGTTTAGTACACTCGCCAATCCTCTAATTCCTCATAGACATCTCTAGGTCATCTAAACCTCAAGAACTCCTTAGTTAACTCATTTCCACTCAATTCTCATGTGACTCCTAGTAAATCCTAGGTCATATTAATTCACCACCATCACCTAAACACTTATTTTCTACTCAAATTTCGCCATAGCTCCTCTAGTATCTTATCATGCCCAAACACATTATTTTTTCCTCATTCAACCATCTCACACACATCAAGTTCTTCTCATCATATCTCATCACCCAAACCAACTCATTCACAACAAACTCAATATATTGCAATAATCTTAAATTGCATAGCACTAAGGCTCTTAAATGACATGGCTCTTAGGCCCTTAAATGACATTAATTTAAACACTGAATTTCCCACATATAAAAGCTTTCAACCTGCAAATACACCCATCAATCTCATAGTAGTTATAATGCTCTTAAAATCCATCTTAAACTTATATTACTAACTCATTCCCATTGGCTCCTTAGTCACAAGTTCACAAGCTTATTTAAGTTCTTTTTCTTAGGTTATATAACCCAATACACAATGTAAGCTCTAAGCCACATTGGTATCCACCTAAACTCATCCCTTAAAACTTAAACCACCATTAGGTAAGCATTTTACCTTGTTTTCTCAAGCTTATCTTAACTTCCTCCTTAGACCTTCTTCTTGCATGAATCTCGGCCACCACTTAAATTCCCCTTGCCAATGTTCTAATCAATATTCAATGACTCATATGAGTACTAAACAATACACTAACCTCAAGGAATAAAAACCTAGGTTAGGAGTGTGTTCTAAGGCATAAAAGTGGATGATTACCTTTGAAGTCTCAAGATAGACTTTGGCATTGAATGAAATAGGACCTCCACTAGTCCTTGGTGAATAAATCAAGCTAGAACAAGGCATAAAAACATAGCCCCATGAGAAGAAATTTTCGGCCATGTAGAAGAAATGATGGAAACATGGTTTTTCTTACATTTTCTTTACCTTAAGAGAATGGAGAAGCTAATGAGCTCTTCAAACTTGATTTTCCTCCATCAATGGAGTTTTCTCATGGCACCAAACTTGAGCTTTGAAGGATTTGAAAAGATAGGAATGAAGGCCTTGATCTAACTAAGAGAAATCTATGCTTACTTTTCGATTTGGAGCAAAGATGAACATTTGGTGAGCAATTGAAGGTGGAGGCACCATGGATGGAGCTCTCACGGTTTTGGAGAAGGGAATAGGTAGTAAAACCGATGGTGAAGGTGGGAAATGAAGAAGAGAGAGAGAGAAGGTATAAGAAGATATTTGTCATTTAAAAGCAAATAGTGAATTTACTCACTTTCCCACCTCTTTCCTTACTTACTAGCATGTGGTGAGTCACCACTTCAAAAACCGTTCCCCCCTTTAATAATAAGATACTTTTGGTCTTTGTTGACCAACTAATTGACTTAAGTTGATTAAAACTTAAACTAGTCACTATTTGGCACTATTCACTAATCAGTGCACATATTTCTGAAATTTTTGATTTCCCATTGATTTAGACTTCCTAATGTGATACTAATTAGTACACATGTTGATTAAAGAGTAATGATGGACATTTAGCCACTCAAAACTCAATTCTAAGACAATTTCTCAAAAATGTGCTTTAAGACTTCTTAAAGCACATTTTGTGTTTTAACTTGTTTTCAAGCTTGGTTTTTTGCTAATTGATTTAAAATGACCATTAGAATATTACTAAGGTCTTATCATGATATTTGGGTACTCACCCAAGTCTCTCCAAGCTTAGAGCACATTTTTGCCCTAATTGCCCTTAAGGCATTTTCTTGTGTTTTCCTTGGTTTAAATTGTCTACCAATCTTTCTAAGGCATATTCTAGCCTTACTACATCATAATTTGATGTTTACTTAGCATACTTAGGTTTGGGGTATTTCAATCTACCCCCCTTAAAAGAACTTTGTCCCCAAAGTTCCCATGCATCTTATCTTATTAGAATACATGTCTTACCTCATTCCTTAGATCATATAGATCATACTTATGTATACTTAATCTCATTGGATCATTAGATCCGCCATATTTTATACTTAAATATCACACAACATGCTTAAGCATGTAGCACTCAAAATTCTCCTTTTTCTTTTGATGATTAAAACATTCACATAACTTTCCAACGTATTCTCCCATGTCACCGGTCCGTAGACAATGGCTCATTCGTCCTCGTCACCATGGGCCAGAATACAAAACACGCTGCTCTCCCCATGTCACCGGTCCGAAGACAAAGGCTCGTGCGTCCTCGACTTCATGGGCGAGACTCAGTAAAAAGGTAATCCTTTTTACGAGGTCATGTGAGGAATAATTCCTCTAATTAAAAATACAATCAACTCCAATTTCATTTTATCCTAAGGCCTCTATCCTTAGTGTGATTTAATTGTGACCACTGGTAGGGAGTTTCAGGAATCATCCAACCCTGATGTGATCAGCATCAGTGTAGAACTATCCTTCCACCCCAATTTGTGTTCGGTTTCCCTTGATCCCTAGAAAATCAAGTTCCACCTCCCACGTCATTTTCAAACATCCAAATAATTCACTCATGTCCAATTTTCTATCTTTTTAGTTCTTCTAATCATAATCAATACATCTCCAAAGTGTGGACTCAGTCCATCAAACATTCCCATTCATCTCTTAGTAATTACCTCAAGACTTAAATTCCTACTAAGTTCTATAACTGTCCCATACCAATTCTCACCATCTTATATCTCATAGCATTACTATTTCCTCCCATATCATATCAAATTGTATCTCATAATGTTATCTTATTCTTATCTCCCACATAGTCTCATATCGACTCATACCTCATATATTCTTATTTCTTAAGTCTCCTTAATCCTCTTCCTTAATTCTCTTAACTTGTACTCACACCGGAGTTAACAAGATAGGTACTTAATATGTATGGTATTCACATCTTCTGTGTGCAATAACCATGATTTATCTCAAAATGTTTATGTAAAACATATTCTCAAATTATTTTGTGCTATGCACACCGTAGTTTATGTACTCAGTACACAAATACGCTAAGCGGTTTTCGCTCTACCCCCCTTAAAATGGATTACGCCCACGTAATCAGCGTTACATCATCTTTGAACATAAGTTCAAGATGTCTAATTCTCACCAAGCATTCTAGCTTCCACGTCATCTATCTTACTTATAATTCGATCAGAAATGACTTAGTCTCTGTATCGAGGATTCTTAACGGTACTTATACCGTTTCTTAACTTAGTTTGGTCTAATCTCAAAGTAGTGGTCTGCTAGCTTCCGCTGCGCGCCTGATAATCTTAGGCTTAATTGTCTCAATGGACACGTGTTATCTTTATATATACACGGCCTTAATGAGTTGTAACTCGTCTATCCATTCTCCTTGAAGATCTTACGCTCATACTCTTAGTATTTTCTCGAATGTCTAAATTGTTCTCCCCAACTGACCTTTGGTCTGAGGATGATTCTTAGTCTGAAACTACTGTTTAGTGCATATCGCTTTACAGTCTTAATCCCTTACATCTTAAGACATGTCCAATGTCTGTACTTAACAATCCGTGCTCTTCGCACTTCATAGTCCTTAATTATTGTTCTCTGGTTCCTCTGTGTTGGTTCAACTGAATTCCTCTTCGACTGTTTGTGGTAGTAGCTGCTCTGTGTGATCTTGCGTCGTTGTCCGTGGTACGGAGTCGACTACCTCCCGTGTTCCTTACACCACTCGTCTACATGCATGGGGTACCTTACTGGTACATTACTACTTACCCAACTAACTCATAAATGAGCGTGTCAGGCCTGCAAGCCCCTGTGGGGTGCAGTCGTCCCACGTCTCGTTTTAGTAAACTCATAGTGTCCGTCACACGTTTAGCTATTGCTAATTATGAAGTATTCTGTTGTCGATCTCCTCTTTCATCGTTCCATAATAACATTTATTGTTCTTCTTGAAGTTAATCAAGGGAAGTCCATTTACTGTGTCTTGGTATGGTATGCTCCAGCTCTTTCTGTATTCCGTACTGATTCGGTCTCTTAATAATTGAGGTCTCTTTCCGTAGAGCCTCTTATCTTGTTCTCATATTTCTACTAGGAATGCACTTCCAGTTCCTTAAGGAATGGGTAGTGTGCTTCCTGCGAAATCTTACCTAACCAGGTCCAGACTACTGGCATCAATGCTCAGTTCGTCTACCATCTTATTTTCTTACTTATGCTGGTCTTAACTCATAATCTAATTGCCTCAGTGTCAATATTTGACGGCTCATACATGGTCGCCTTACCGCGCACCATGACTTAATCCACTTATCTAACTATTACTCACGACCACTACTACCGTGGTAGTTGGCCTTTACCATGTTGCCCATTAATGGTGCAACCTCTTATTCACTTATTCTAATGTCTTACCTTATACTCAATCCCTTCTTGGTGTAAACACACTGGGAGTTCTCTCATTCCGGTATTGGCGGTTGTCGTACCGTAAAATAGTTGACTCTTGATATGAAGATGTTCTGCTCCAATCTCAGATTCGTAAGTAGGCTAATTTTTCTTTCGCTTTCTTTCATCCTTAGTGATGTTATCTACCATGTAGTTTAACTGGTTACTGAAGAAGTCATCCACTGAATCACAAGCTCTTCTGAGCATTGATTAATTGACGTGCCATAATGTGCAGTCACAATGTTTATCTCTGCCATTACTAATTCTTACATCCTGGGTGTTGGATATGGGGTCTATCTGTGCAACCTTCCTTATTACTCAAGTGTATCTGGTATGTTCTAAGGTAATCTCAAGGTTCATAGTTTCCATTTTCTAAATAAAGTGTATTTTATCTCTAATATGAAAGCCCTTTTGAGGGGTTCATTCCCACTCATGGCCTCACAACAAGGAGAGGTATCCCCACCCTAAAAGGCATGGTTCGTTCTCCGCTCCTGTCCTTAGCATTATCTCAATATTCTCATTGGTACCCTTTCTTGGTAATGTTCTTCCCAATCTAAGTTATAGGTTTGGTAACCGTTCATATCTACAAATTGTAGTCCCTTCGTGGCTTAAACAAGCTCTCTTATAACTTACTCCGCCTCGGGCTCTGATGTGGTTAACATCCTTGGCTCGTAGGCTCTTAATGCTTAATGTCTCAGTTCATTATTTGTACTCTTACTCATCTGCAGGTCATCCCTATAAGATTCTGGTTCTTTGAGCACTATCCACCGTTAGGTTACATACTAAATGTAGTATCGGGTTTCATGATAAGTTGCTGCATCCTGCTTCCTGCTATGGAAGTTGTTCAGGTGATCTGAGGTTACTTAATGTCTTTGACAATGCTGTCATTTTACTAGACTTATGTCTTTTAATCAAGGTTAGGTTCGTATTAGGCGTTTGCCTTAAGGTGTCCAAGTTGGATATCATCCTGTCGTCTTATACTTCCATCTCAACGCTTCGTTCAACTCTTGTTGATTACGCCACCCTTTGATGATCAATCATACTTGGGTGTTAATGAGTTAAACAACAGTGTTAACTGTCATTCATCAGTTGTTCGGCGACTATGCCCGCTCTGTGGGGGTAGTCCTCTGAGCTTTCCTTTTCCAGGGTTGTACGACTTTAATCCTAGTAGGTTATAGCTTACGTTTATTTCTTTTATCCTTGTTTTCTGGGTTTTCCAACATCTTCATTGAAGAATGTTGTTATTGGTATCCTTAATGGTCACTCTGGGAGTCTTATCCCTTTTCGTTGTAAGTCGATGCTTCAACAGTCTCAATAGTATCTTATAATACATCCCTTGTATATCATTGCTTATCTAGTGTTTTTGCTCGCATTCCGAGCGATCTCTTAGGTTTTCCCCTTGGAGTTCGGGATTGTGTTCTTACCGTACTGTCGGTTGTTGTTAGTGGGTTATACCGTTGCTAATATTATATGGTTTAATACTTTGTCCAAGTTCCGCTCCCGGCTGACTGGTGTGTCACCTCATCTCATCATGGTCAGGCCATCGGGCCTTTCCAGGTCTTATTTTTCTGTTCTTATGGATTTACAATCCGGTATTAATTTGTTACTACTGTAGCGTTCTCCTATTTCGCCTTGATGGCTTTTCGTGTGGCTTAACCGTGGTAGCACTTGCTATGGCAAGTGCGCCATGCAGGATGGGTTATTGGTACAAGGTACATCGGTAGTGACTTCCTTCTAATTCCATGTAATTGGTAGTCCTCGGACTCCTTCGATAATCCTTATTTTGGATAACCGTCCATCCGGCAGTTCCCTTGTTGCTTGACAGTACTGTCATTTATCAGGGCGTTCCTCTTTCTGAGGGAACCCCTTAACATTTTCTTATGTCTTAATCCTCCCTCCTGTCTCCACACGTTTTGTTGTGGTTACTAGGCAACGGTTTTCCTTTAGGCACTACATTGTAGTCCTATTCCGGTATACAACTTGTATGAGTTCCTATCGTCGTCCGCATTATGTTGGCCAGGTTTTGTAACCTTCCTCATTGTATGGGGTTTGGAGTTCCCGTTTCTAACTGGACTTTCCAGTAATCTCAATCCTCATGCTTTGTATTATCCCACTGTTATGCTCACTCGGACCGCTGTCCGGTACTCATGCCTCTTATCATTTCCTTATCTATTGCACGCGTAGTGCTTTCCTTACCATTGGTATCGCGGGTTATTTCGACTGCGTAGCATGTCGACCCATGTTGCCGGTAATTACCGTTCCCTTTTACTGGTAGTTCCATAGGTAGCGCCTGTTTCGCCGATGCGCTCCATTAAAATCTCTCAGTTCTCCTAACTGTTATGCCACAAGATGTTTCTCGTATTGCTTACTGTTAGCTAACTGCCAGATCGGGTTTCCCCGAGTAAGAGAAGGCTTTCTTCTCTCTGGCGTTTGTTCCACATTTTCAGGGTTAGGGATGTGGAGGGCGGGCCTAGGTACTATGGATGTCCGGTAAACACCGGGAAGTCCTGACTAACGCACCTCTCACTCTATCTCTTAACCCTTAACCCATAACTCAATCTCAACCTCAATATTCTCCTAAGTTCGGTATTTCTTGTCTTCAGAGCGTAACTACGCTCTGATACCACTTTTTGTAACACCCCAACTCAATCCAAATGTGGTCTCGCAACTTAACAGTATATATATACATGTCACAGCGGAATTCTTTACACTCCAGGACCTTGCCACGGTCTGACTACAGAATATACCGAACATTAGTACATACAACCTTAACCAATACATATCTTCTTACAATCCTCTCACAACCTATACATCTTACTAACTCAATTGCCATACGAGTGTACATGCACAACTCGTAGGTCACACTTAATCCTTACACTTGTATCCTCTTCTTACTCTTGCGACGGCCGCCTCCTGATGTACACCTGTGTAGTAAAAACAGCCCCCAAAGGGGGTCAGCACGAATGCTGGTACGATCCCTCATGGCCCCCAAGCTAACGTGGCTACGACGACTAATTGTCGATAGCATGGAGGTTGATTAAATGCACAACATATAGTAAAGCTGTAAACAACAATCCATATATGAACAATCAAAGTTCACACACAATGAACGACTTAAATGCGTTCCCTTAATTAGAGAGTTAGTTATTTAACTCCTTAAGTAATGTTCCCTCTTAATCTTAGTCCATCCTTATCTCACCTCAATCTTAGTCTTATCTTAATCTTAGAAACAACCATCCTTTAATAAGGAGTGGATGTCGCTTATCTTAATCTTAATTATACAAACCATCCTTTAAAAGGAATGGTTGCATTATCTTAATCTTACCTTAATCTTAACTTAACAATACAAACCATCCTTTAAAAGGAATGGTTGCAACTTATCTTAACCTTACCTTAATCTTAATCTTAACTTATCTCAATATACAAACCGTTCCTGGAAGGGAATGGTTGTAGCTAATTCGAACCTGGGATTTAGGTGATCCCACCGCACCATCTTAATGCCACCTACTCTGGACGGGAGTCCAGCGTAGCTGAGCCGGCAACCGGCCCTAGGCTACAAGTCCGAAGACAAGTCCTTAAGCGGAGGGCATCTGATTCAGATACCGTCCCCCTTTTTCCTTAGCATGCATGACCGGAGATCGGTCCCGGGTTTCCTCACTCAGTTCCAGTTAGTAGTCTCAAGACCATGTTTGTTGGTTAACCTCTTTCGGTTCATATCGTCCCATATTAGGGAACGTTCCTTAGTCTCACTCAATTCCTTACTAAACATTGGTTAGTAAGTTCTCACGGTATGTTGTGTTAGTTTTCAAACATCACACAACAATACATAATATAATATATTCCGGTTGCATGCTTTATCTTGTTTAGTGAGCACACAAAAACAAATAGCACACAAGCCGAGGGACACCTCGTTAGCAAGCAGGTCACAAGAGAACTGTACCGTTCACCGTTGTCGTTCGGTTGCTTACTCTCTTCCGGAGTCCAAATTCCCAAGTCCTAAAACATTCATTCAGTTTTAGGTTGTTAATCACTTAACTTAATTCAACTTACTTAACTTACTTAACTTACTTAACCCTTATGATCCCCACCTAACACCTCTTAAGTCTTACAACTTAATCTTGCAAACTTAATCTTAAACTTTTAAGTTTATTCTTACTTAATCCCTTAGGTCTTTATGCCTCTAATCATCATTGCCCCCTTAATGGGGTACCATAATACCATACCACTAAACTCTCTTAGGGTTTTCTTTTTTTTTTTGGTCCGACCGACCCACCACCGACCACCCACCCCTGGGTAGGTCGGCTGCAGAGAACATCCAACTTCACAGTTTCAGCCCGACCGACCCAGACTGGGGTCGGTCCCCTGGGTAGGTCGGCTGCAGAACTTCCCATACATTGTCAAACTTTCTCCAAATTTTTCCTCAAGCCTCCTAATGTGTTCTAACATCATTTGGCACATCAAACACACCTTATAACCTCCACCAAACTCATTAAAACAACTTCCAAAGATCTTCTCAAACATTTGCTCAATTCTTACAAACACTCCTAACACTTATCATATAATTCCTTACATTACCAACTTGTATCTTTACCAAAACTTCAACCAACCCAAGTGTTCCCTCCTTAACAGTTTGGGCACTTCATAAACATTATTTCCATCTTCAGTTCATTTACCAAAACTTCCTCAAGTCATCTTACATAACCATGCACAAATTCCTCTCTTTTCCATTTGTTACTCATCATTCCTAAACTCTTGGGCATACCTAAACATTTCTTGTCATCCTCTTAGCACCTTAACCTTGTTCTTCTTTACCTTAACTATACTACACCCTCCTTGGACATTTCCACCTCCTTTTACTCACTTACTCACCATTCTCACGATCATACGCTCTTTTACATTCCTAGTCATTTTCCTTGATGACTTACAACATCCTCCTACCTTTTTCACTTCCATCCCCAAGTCCACACATTACCATTCAACTAATCCTTACTAGTCCACCACTAACATCATCACACTTACACAAGGTTCTCAAAACTCTCATTGTCTTACTCTCTAGTTCATACCTAAATCTCCTTAAGGCATTATACACCTTTCCTTAAAACTTATGCACAAGTCTTACATTCCTCATATCATGATTTTGGTGTGTTTAGTACACTCGCCAATCCTCTAATTCCTCATAGACATCTCTAGGTCATTCTAAACCTCAAGAACTCCTTAGTTAACTCATTTCCACTCAATTCCTCATAGCCCTAGTAAATCCTAGGTCATATTAATTCACCACCATCACCTAAACACTTTTTTCTACTCAAATTTCGCCATAGCTCCTCTAGTATCTTTCATGCCAAACACATATTTTTTTTCCTCATTCAACCATCTCACACACATCAAGTTCTTCTCATCATATCTCATCACCCAAACCAACTCATTCACAACAAACTCAATATATTGCAATAATCTTAAATTGCATAGCACTAAGGCTCTTAAATGACATGGCTCTTAGGCCCTTAAATGACATGGCTCTTAGGCCCTTAAATGACATGAATTTAAACACTAAATTTCCCATATAAAAGCTTTCAACCTGCAAATACACCCATCAATCTCATAGTAGTTATAATGCTCTTAAAATCCATCTTAAACCTTATATCTAACTCATTCCCATTGGCTCCTTAGTCACAAGTTCACAAGCTTATTTAAGTTCTTTTTCTTAGGTTATATAACCCAATACACAATGTAAGATCTAAGCCACATTGGTATCCACCTAAACTCATCCCTTAAAACTTAAACCACCATTAGGTAAGCATTTTACCTTGTTTTCTCAAGCTTATCTTAACTTCCTCCTTAGACCTTCTTCTTGCATGAATCTCGGCCACCACTTAAATTCCCCTTGCCAATGTTCTAATCATATTTCAATGACTCATATGAGTACTAAACAATACACTAACCTCAAGGAATAAAAACCTAGGTTAGGAGTGTGTTCTAAGGCATAATGGATGATTACCTTTGAAGTCTCAAGATAGACTTTGGCATTGAATGAAATAGGACCTCCACTAGTCCTTGGTGAATAAATCAAGCTAGAACAAGGCATAAAAACATAGCCCCATGAGAAGAAATTTTCGGCCATGTAGAAGAAATGATGGAAACATGGTTTTTTCTACATTTTCTTTACCTTAAGAGAATGGAGAAGCTAATGAGCTCTTCAAACTTGATTTTCCTCCATCAATGGAGTTTTCTCATGGCACCAAACTTGAGCTTTGAAGGATTTGAAAAGATAGGAATGAAGGCCTTGATCTAACTAAGAGAAATCTATGCTTACTTTTCGATTTGGAGCAAAGATGAACATTTGGTGAGCAATTGAAGGTGGAGGCACCATGAATGGAGCTCTCACGGTTTTGGAGAAGGGAATAGGTAGTAAACCGATGGTGAAGGTGGGAAATGAAGAAGAGAGAGAGAGAAGGTATAAGAAGATATTTCATTTAAAAAAAGTGAATTTACTCACTTTCCCACCTCTTTCCTTACTTACTAGCAATGTGGTGAGTCACCACTTCAAAAACCGTTCCCCCCTTTAATAATAAGATACTTTTGGTCTTTGTTGACCATCTAATTGACTTAAGTTGATTAAAACTTAAACTAGTCACTATTTGGCACTATTCACTAATCAGTGCACATATTTCTGAAATTTTTGATTTCCCATTGATTTAGACTTCCTAATGTGATACTAATTAGTACACATGTTGATTAAAGAGTAATGATGGACATTTAGCCACTCAAAACTCAATTCTAAGACAATTTCTCAAAAATGTGCTTTAAGACTTCTTAAAGCACATTTTGTGTTTTAACTTGTTTTCAAGCTTGGTTTTCTTTGCTAATTGATTTAAAATGACCATTAGAATATTACTAAGGTCTTATCATGATATTTGGGTACTCACCCAAGTCTCTCCAAGCTTAGAGCACATTTTTGCCCTAATTGCCCTTAAGGCATTTTCTTGTGTTTTCCTTGGTTTAAATTGTCTACCAATCTTTCTAAGGCATATTCTAGCCTTACTACATCATAATTTGATGTTTACTTAGCATACTTAGGTTTGGGGTATTTCAATCTACCCCCCTTAAAAGAACTTTGTCCCCAAAGTTCCCATGCCTCTTATCTTATTAGATCATATAGATCATACTTATGTATACTTAATCTCATTGGATCATTAGATCCGCCATATTCTTATACTTAAATATCACACAACATGCTTAAGCATGTATAGCACTCAAAATTCTCCTTTTTCTTTTGATGATTAAAACATTCACATAACTTCCAACGTATTCTCCCATGTCACCGGTCCGTAGACAATGGCTCATTCGTCCTCGTCACCATGGGCCAGAATACAAAACACGCTGCTCTCCCCATGTCACCGGTCCGAAGACAAAGGCTCGTGCGTCCTCGACTTCATGGGCGAGACTCAGTAAAAAGGTAATCCTTTTTACGAGGTCATGTGAGGAATAATTCCTCTAATTAAAAATACAATCAACTCCAATTTCATTTTATCCTAAGGCCTCTATCCTTAGTGTGATTTAATTGTGACCACTGGTAGGGAGTTTCAGGAATCATCCAACCCTGATGTGATCAGCATCAGTGTAGAACTATCCTTCCACCCCAATTTGTGTTCGGTTTCCCTTGATCCCTAGAAAATCAAGTTCCACCTCCCACGTCATTTTCAAACATCCAAATAATTCACTCATGTCCAATTTTCTATCTTTTTAGTTCTTCTAATCATAATCAATACATCTCCAAAGTGTGGACTCATCCATCAAACATTCCCAATTCATCTCTTAGTAATTACCTCAGACTTAAATTCCTACTAAATTCTATAACTGTCCCATACCAATTCTCACCATCTTATATCTCATAGCATTACATTTCCTTCCTCATCATATCAAATTGTATCTCATAATGTTATCTTATTCTTATCTCCACATAGTCTCATATCGACTCATACCTCATATATTCTTATTTCTTAAGTCTCCTTAATCCTCTTCCTTAATTCTCTTAACTTGTACTCACACCGGAGTTAACAAGATAGGTACTTAATATGTATGGTATTCACATCTTCTGTGTGCAATAACCATGATTTATCTCAAAATGTTTATGTAAAACATATTCTCAAATTATTTTGTGCTATGCACACCGTAGTTTATGTACTCAGTACACAAACATACGCTAAGCGGTTTTCGCTCTACCCCCCTTAAAATGGATTACGCCCACGTAATCACGTTACTCATCTTTGAACATAAGTTCAAGATGTCTAATTCTCACCAAGCATTCTAGCTTCCACGTCATCTATCTTACTTATAATTCGATCAGAAATGACTTAGTCTCTGTATCGAGGATTCTTAACGGTACTTATACCGTTTCCTTAACTTAGTTTGGTCTAATCTCAAAGTAGTGGTCTGCTAGCTTCCGCTGCGCGACTCTGATAATCTTAGGCTTAATTGTCTCAATGGACACGTGTTATCTTTATATATACACGGCCTTAATGAGTTGTAACTCGTCTATCCATTCTCCTTAAGATCTTATGCTCATACTCTTAGTATTTTCTCGAATGTCTAAATTGTTCTCCCCAACTGACCTTTGGTCTGAGGATGATTCTTAGTCTGAAACTACTGTTTAGTGCATATCGCTTTACAGTCTTAATCTCTTACATCTTAAGACATGTCCAATGTCTGTACTTAACAATCCGTGCTCTTCGCACTTCATAGTCCTTAATTATCTGTTCTCTGGTTCCTCTGTGTTGCTGGTTCAACTGAATTCTTCTCTTCGACTGTGTGGTAGTAGCTGCTCTTGTGATCTTGCGTCGTTGTCTGGTACGGAGTCGACTACCTCCCGTGTTCCTTACACCACTCGTCTACATGCATGGGGTACCTTACTGGTACATTACTACTTACCCAACTAACTCATAAATGAGCGTGTCAGGCCTGCAAGCCCCTGTGGGGTGCAGTCGTCCCACGTCTCGTTTTAGTAAACTCATAGTGTCCGTCACACGTTTAGCTATTGCTAATTATGAAGTATTCTGTTGTCGATCTCCTCTTTCATCGTTCCATAATAACATTTATTGTTCTTCTTGAAGTTAATCAAGGGAAGCCATTTACTGTGTCTTGGTTATGGTATGCTCCAGCTCCTTTCTGTATTCCGTACTGATTCGGTCTCTTAATAATTGAGGTCTCTTCCGTAGAGCCTCTTATCTTGTTCCATATTTATGCTACTAGGAATGCACTTCCAGTTCCCTAAGGAATGGGTAGTGTGCTTCCTGCGAAATTTTACCTAACCAGGTCCAGACTACTGACATCAACGCTCAGTTCGTCTACCATCTTATTTTCTTACTTATGCTGGTCTTAACTCATAAATCTAATTGCCTCAGTGTCAATATTTGACGGCTCACAATGGTCGCCTTACCGCACCATGCCACATGACTTAATCCACTTATCTAACTATGTACTCACGACCACTACTACCGTGGTAGTTGGCCTTTACCATGTTGCCCATTAATGGTGCAACCTCTTATTCACTTATTCTAATGTCTTACCTTATACTCAATCCCTTCTTGGTGTAAACACACTGGGAGTTCTCTCATTCCGGTATTGGCGGTTGTCGTACCGTGTTGTAAAATAGTTGACTCTTGATATGAAGATGTTATGCTCCAATCTCAGATTCGTAAGTAGGCTAATTTCTTTCGCTTTCTTTCATCCTTAGTGATGTTATCTACCATGTAGTTTAACTGGTTACTGAAGAAGTCATCCACTGAATCACAAGCTCTTCTGAGCATTGATTAATTGACGTGCCATAATGTGCAGTCACAATGTTTATCTCTGCCATTACTAATTCTTACATCCTGGGTGTTGGATATGGGGTCTATCTGTGCAACCTTCCTTATTACTCAAGTGTATCTGGTATGTTCTAAGGTAATCTCAAGGTTCATAGTTTCCATTTTCTAAATAAAGTGTATTTTATCTCTAATATGTGAAAGCCCTTTTGAGGGGTTCATTCCCACTCATGGCCTCACAACAAGGAGAGGTATCCCCACCCTAAAAGGCATGGTTCGTTCTCCGCTCCTGTCCTTAGCATTATCTCAATATTCTCATTGGTACCCTTTCTTGGTAATGTTCTTCCCAATCTAAGTTATAGGTTTGGTAACCGTTCATATCTACAAATTGTAGTCCCTTCGTGGCTTAAACAAGCTCTCTTATAACTTACTCCGCCTCGGGCTCTGATGTGGTTAACATCCTTGGCTCGTAGGCTCTTAATGCTTAATGTCTCAGTTCATTATTTGTACTCTTACTCATCTGCAGGTCATCCCTATAAGATTCTGGTTCTTTGAGCACTATCCACCGTTAGGTTACATACTAAATGTAGTATCGGGTTTCATGATAAGTTGCTGCATCCTGCTTCCTGCTAGGGAAGTTGTTCAGGTGATCTGAGGTTACTTAATGTCTTTGACAATGCTGTCATTTTACTAGACTTATGTCTTTTAATAGTCAAGGTTAGGTTCGTATTAGGCGTTTGCCTTAAGTGTCCAAGTTGGATATCATCCTGTCGTCTTATACTTCCATCTCAACGCTTCGTTCAACTTCTGTTGATTACGCCACCCTTTGATGATCAATCATACTTGGGTGTTAATGAGTTAAACAAACAGTGTTAACTGTCATTCATCAGTTGTTCGGCTCGACTATGCCCGCTCTGTGGGGGTAGTCCTCTGAGCTTTCCTTTTCCAGGGTTGTACGACTTTAATCCTTAGTAGGTTATAGCTTACGTTTATTTCTTTTATCCTTGTTTTCTGGGTTTTCCAACATCTTCATTGAAGAATGTTGTTATTGGTATCCTTAATGGTCACTCTGGGAGTCTTATCCCGTTTTCGTTGTAAGTCGATGCTTCAACAGTCTCAATAGTATCTTATAATACATCCCTTGTATATCATTGCTTATTAGTGTTTTTGCTCGCATTCCGAGCGATCTCTTAGGTTTTCCCCTTGGAGTTCGGGATTGTGTTCTTACCGTACTGTCGGTTGTTGTGTAGTGGGTATACCGTTGCTAATATTTATGGTTTAATACTTTGTCCAAGTTCCTCCGCTCCCGGCTGACTGGTGTGTCACCTCATCTCATCATGGTCAGGCCGTCGGGCCTTTCCAAGGTCTTATTTTTTGTTCTTATGGATTTACAATCCGGTATTAATATTGTCACTGTAGCGTTCTCCTATTTCGCCTTGATGGCTTTTCGTGTGCTTAACCGTGGTAGCACTTGCTATGGCAAGTGCGCCATGCAGGATGGGTTATTGGTACAAGGTACATCGGTAGTGACTTCCTTCTAATTTCCATGTAATTGGTAGTCCTCGGGACTCCTTCGATAATCCTTATTTTGGATAACCGTCCATCCGGCAGTTTCCTTGTTGTTGACAGTACTGTCATTATCAGGGCGTTCCTCTTTCTGAGGGAACCCCTTAATATTTTCTTATGTCTTAATCCTCCTCCTGTCTCCACACATTTTGTTGTGGTTACTAGAATGGTTTTCCTTTAGGCACTACATTGTAGTCCTATTTCGGTATACAATTGTATGAGTTCCTATCGTCGTCCGCATTATGTTGGCCAGGTTTTGTAACCTTCCTCATTGTATGGGGTTTGGAGTTCCCGTTTCTAACTGGACTTTCCAGTAATCTCAATCCTCATGCTTTGTATTATCCCTGTTATGCTCCTCTCGGACCGCTGTCCGGTACTCATGTCCTCTTATCATTTCCTTATCTATTGCACGCGTAGTGCTTTCCTTACATTGGTATCGCGGGTTATTTCGACTGCGTAGCATGTCGACCCATGTTGCCGGTAATTACCGTTCCCTTACTGATAGTTCCATAGGTAGCGCCTGTTTCCTGATGCGCTCCATTAAAACCTCCAGTTCTCCATAACTGTTATGCAACAAGATTTTCTCGTATTGCTTACTGTTAGCTAACTGCCAGATCGGGTTTCCCCGAGTAAGAGAAGGCTTTCTTCTCTCTGGCGTTTGTTCCATATTCAGGGTTAGGGATGTGGAGGGCGGGCCTAGGTACTATGGATGTCCGGTAAACACCGGGAAGTCCTGACTAACGCACCTCTCACTCTCTCAACCCTTAACCCATAACTCAATCTCAACCTCAATATTCTCCTAAGTTCGGTATTTCTTGTCTTCAGAGCGTAACTACGCTCTGATACCACTTTTTGTAACACCCCAACTCAATCCAATGTGGTCTCGCAACTTAACATATATATAACATGTCACAGCGGAATTCTTTACAATCCAGGACCTTGCCACGGTCTGACTACAGAATATACCGAACATTAGTACATAACTTAACCATACATATCTTCTTACAATCCCTCACCCTATACATCTTACTAACTCAATTGCCATACGAGTGTACATGCACAACTCGTAGGCACACTTAATCCTTAACACTTGTATCCTCTTCTTACTCTCCGACGCCGCTTCCTGATGTACCTGTGTAGTAAAAACAGCCCCCAAAGGGGGTCAGCACGAATGCTGGTACGATCCCCTCATGGCCCCCAAGCTAACGTGGCTACGACGACTAATTGTCGATAGCATGGAGGTTGATTAAATGCACAACATATAGTAAATGCTGTAAACAACAATCCATATATGAACAATCAAAGTTCACACACAATGAACGACTTAAATGCGTTCCCTTAATTAGAGAGTTAGTTATTTAACTCCTTAAGTAATGTTCCCTCTTAATCTTAGTCCATCCTTATCTCACCTCAATCTTAGTCTTATCTTAATCTTAGAAACAACCATCCTTTAATAAGGAGTGGATGTCGCTTATCTTAATCTTAATTATACAAACCATCCTTTAAAGGAATGGTTGCAACTTCATCTTAACTTACCTTAATCTTAAACTTAACAATACAAACCATCCTTTAAAAAGGAATGGTTGCAACTTATCTTAACCTTACCTTAATCTTAATCTTAACTTATCTCAATATACAAACCGTTCCTGGAGGGAATGGTTGTAGCTTAATTCGAACCTGGGATTTAGGTGATCCCACCGCACCATCTTAATGCCACCTACTCTGGACGGGAGTCCAGCATAGCTGAGCCGGCAACCGGCCCTAGGCTACAAGTCCGAAGACAAGTCCTTAAGCGGAGGGCGATCTGATTCAGATACCGTCCCCCTTTTTCCTTAGCATGCATGACCGGAGATCGGTCCCGGGTTTCCTCACTCAGGTTCCAGTTAGTAGTAATCTCAAGACCATGTTTGTTGGTTAACCTCTTTCGGTTCATATCGTCCCTATTAGGGAACGTTCCTTAGTCTCACTCAATTCCTTACTAAACATTGGTTAGTAAGTTCTCACGGTATGTTGTGTTAGTTTTCAAACATCACACAACAATACAATGAATATAATATATTCCGGTTGCATGCTTTATCTTGTTTAGTGAGCACACAAAAAAATAGCACACAAGCCGAGGGACACCTCGTTAGCAAGCAGGTCACAAGAGAACTGTACCGTTCACCGTCGTTCGTTGTTGCTTACTCTCTTCCGGAGTCCAAATTCCCAAGTCCTAAACATTCATTCAGTTTTAGGTTGTTAATCACTTAACTTAGTTCAACTTACTTACTTACTTAACTTACTTAACCCTTAATGATCCCCACCTAACACCCTCTTAAGTCTTACAACTTAATCTTGCAAACTTAATCTTAAACTTTTAAGTTTATTCTTAACTTAATCCCTTAGGTCTTTATGCCTCTAATCATCATTGCCCCCTTAATGGGGTACCATTAATACCACTAAACTCTCTTAGGGTTTCTTTTTTTTTTTATGGTCCGACCGACCCACCGACCAACCCACCCCCTGGGTAGGTCGGCTGCAGAGAACATCCAACTTCACAGTTTCAGCCCGACCGACCCAGACTGGGGTCGGTCCCCTGGGTAGGTCGGCTGCAGAAACTTCCCATACATTGTCAAACTTTCTCCAAATTTTTCCTCAAGCCTCCTAATGTGTTCTAACATCATTTGGCACATCAAACACACCTTATAACCTCCACCAAACTCATTAAAACAACTTCCAAAGATCTTCTCAAACATTTGCTCAATTCTTACAAACACTCCTAACACTTATCATATAATTCCTTACATTACCAACTTGTATCTTTACCAAAACTTCAACCAACCCAAGTGTTCCCTCCTTAACAGTTTGGGCACTTCATAAACATTATTTTCCATCTTCAGTTCATTTACCAAAACTTCCTCAAGTCATCTTACATAACCATGCACAAATTCCTCTCTTTTCCATTTGTTACTCATCATTCCTAAACTCTTGGGCATACCTAAACATTTCTTGTCATCCTCTTAGCACCTTAACCTTGTTCTTCTTTACCTTAACTATACTACACCCTCCTTGGACATTTCCACCTCCTTTTACTCACTTACTCACCATTCTCACGATCATACGCTCTTTTACATTCCTAGTCATTTTCCTTGATGACTTACAACATCCTCCTACCTTTTTCACTTCCATCCCCCAAGTCCACACATTACCATTCAACTAATCCTTACTAGTCCACCACTAACATCATCACACTTACACAAGGTTCTCAAAACTCTCATTGTCTTACTCTCTAGTTCATACCTAAATCTCCTTAAGGCATTATACACCTTTCCTTAAAACTTATGCACAAGTCTTACATTCCTCATATCATGATTTTGGTGTGTTTAGTACACTCGCCAATCCTCTAATTTCCTCATAGACATCTCTAGGTCATCTAAACCTCAAGAACTCCTTAGTTAACTCATTTCCACTCAAATTCCTCATAGTGACTCCTAGTAAATCCTAGGTCATATTAATTCACCACCATCACCTAAACACTTATTTTTCTACTCAAATTTCGCCATAGCTCCTCTAGTATCTTCATGCCCAAACACATTATTTTTTTTCCTCATTCAACCATCTCACACACATCAAGTTCTTCTCATCATATCTCATCACCACAACCAACTCATTCACAACAAACTCAATATATTGCAATAATCTTAAATTGCATAGCACTAAGGCTCTTAAATGACATGGCTCTTAGGCCCTTAAATGACATGGCTCTTAGGCCCTTAAATGACATGAATTTAAACACTGAATTTCCCACATATAAAGCTTTCAACCTGCAAATACACCCATCAATCTCATAGTATTTATGCTCTTAAAATCCATCTTAAACTTATTACTAACTCATTCCCATTGGCTCCTTAGTCACAAGTTCACAAGCTTATTTAAGTTCTTTTTCTTAGGTTATATAACCCAATACACAATGTAAGCTAAGCCACATTGGTACCACCTAACTCATCCCTTAAAACTTAAACCACCATTGGTAAGCATTTTACCTTGTTTTCTCAAGCTTATCTTAACTTCCTCCTTAGACCTTCTTCTTGCATGAATCTCGGCCACCACTTAAATTCCCCTTGCCAATGTTCTAATCAATATTCAATGACTCATATGAGTACTAAACAATACCTAACCTCAAGAATAAAAACCTAGGTTAGGAGTGTGTTCTAAGGCATAAAAGTGGATGATTACCTTTGAAGTCTCAAGATAGACTTTGGCATTGAATGAAATAGGACCTCCACTAGTCCTTGGTGAATAAATCAAGCTAGAACACGGCATAAAAACATAGCCCCATGAGAAGAAATTTTCGGCCATGTAGAAGAAATGATGGAAACATGGTTTTTCTTACATTTTCTTTACCTTAAGAGAATGGAGAAGCTAATGAGCTCTTCAAACTTGATTTTCCTCCATCAATGGAGTTTTCTCATGGCACCAAACTTGAGCTTGAAGGATTTGAAAAGATAGGAATGAAGGCCTTGATCTAACTAAGAGAAATCTATGCTTACTTTTCGATTTGGAGCAAAGATGAACATTTGGTGAGCAATTGAAGGTGGAGGCACCATGAATGGAGCTCTCACGGTTTTGGAGAAGGGAATAGGTAGTAAAACCGATGGTGAAGGTGGGAAATGAAGAAGAGAGGAGAGAGAGAAGGTATAAGAAGATATTTGTCATTTAAAAGCAAATAGTGAATTTACTCACTTTCCCACCTCTTTCCTTACTTACTAGCAGATGTGGTGAGTCACCACTTCAAAAACCGTTCCCCCCTTTAATAATAAGATACTTTTGGTCTTTGTTGACCATCTAATTGACTTAAGTTGATTAAAACTTAAACTAGTCACTATTTGGCACTATTCACTAATCAGTGCACATATTTCTGAAATTTTTGATTTCCCATTGATTTAGACTTCCTAATGTGATACTAATTAGTACACATGTTGATTAAAGAGTAATGGTGGACATTTAGCCACTCAAAACTCAATTCTAAGACAATTTCTCAAAAATGTGCTTTAAGACTTCTTAAAGCACATTTTGTGTTTTAACTTGTTTTCAAGCTTGGTTTTTCCTTGCTAATTGATTTAAAATGACCATTAGAATATTACTAAGGTCATATCATGATATTTGGGTACTCAGCCAAGTCTCTCCAAGCTTAGATCACATTTTTGCCCTAATTGCCCTTAAGGCATTTTCTTGTGTTTTCCTTGGTTTAAATTGTCTACCAATCTTTCTAAGGCATATTCTAGCCTTACTACATCATAATTTGATGTTTACTTAGCATACTTAGGTTTGGGGTATTTCACTATATCCCCAGACCTGGTGCAAGGAAAGAGAAAGAAAATACACATCATGGGAACAAGGGAAAAGAAATGAAAACACACAACGCTCGAACGATCCCATAGTGAGGATCATTGGTAAACATACCTATGCACACGTCTGATGACTTACATGATTGCTGTTTGAAATACCCCAAACCTTAATGTGTTAATTAAATATATAATTATAATTTTCTAAGGCTAATTAAGTCCTTAAGATCATTGGTGAAGAAATAGAAACCAAAGAGAAAAAGAAAATGCGTAAAAGTCACAAAACGAGAAAATACGTATTTAATTATTTTAGGAGGTACATAACCTTCATTAGGGTTATAAATATATTTTTACACCTTAATTACACACTAAGAACGTGTGGGAAAAATTCCGGAAGAAAACGGATCCAAACAATGCGTTAAAACGCTAACGGAGTCTTAAAGCACGTTGTTTCGAGAAAACCCGAAAACGTGACTTTAAACAGTTAAATGACCCCGTAAAAATAATGGTTGATTTTATAATAATAATTAAACATTAATGGGAGTTTAATAACCATTAAAATTAAAGGAATGAGAAAATTCCGGAAAACGACCCCGGTTAGTGAATAGTGTTAAATCGGGTAAATAAACGAGCGTTTTCTGTTAAGAAACGAAAAACGCTCCAACATGTTTACAGTAGTGGGCCGGTTTTAATTATGTAAACAGCCCACCCACACATGACTAGTTAGCTAATTAATTAAGTCAAGAGAGAGCCAAAATAACAAAGGGCACAAATACCCCTCACCCATCTCTCTCCTCCTTTATTTTCTTTTTCTCTCTCTCTTTCCTTTTCTCTTTCCTCTCTTTCCTCTCCCAGCCGGCTCCTTCCTCCCTCTCTGCCGATGGAATTCTCCATCTAGCCAACAATGGCTTCCTCCATTCTTCTTCATCCTCAAGCTCCATTTGAGCTCCAAATCAAAAACAAATCACATATTCTTCTTCCTCTCATCTTCCTCTATCATCCTCTCTTTTCAAAATTCCAAAAGGATGAAATTGACCTCCATGGGTTTTCCCCATTTGAAGAGAAAATGACACCAAAGAGAAGCTTGGAGCCTCCTCTTCCTTCTAAGGTAAAGATTTCCAAGAAAAAGTCATTCCCCCTTCGTTTCTTGGTGTAATCGATTTTTCACCATTTTTGATACCTTGTTTTTCTCCTTGTTCTTGAGCTCCAAATTAATCCTTCAATGGTGGAGAAGTTCCCTTCTTGATTCAAGGGTGAGAAGCCCTCTTAAAAACTTCCAAAAGGTAAACCCTAACTTGTGTTCTAGCCCTTTTTAGTGAATTGAGATATCCCAAGGGTTTAGATAATTAATTAAGCATGTTTTTGTGTTCTTGGGTGTTGGGATGGAGTTTGGAAACTCCGTACCCTCTTAACCGATTTTTGGAGAAGATTTGGAGCAAGAGGAGAATTAAGGAGGCTTGTGAGATTAAGGTAAGGAATCCACCTTAAACCTTGTTGCAATTGTTTTAAGTATTTGGGATGGGTAAACAAATTAATGAACCCAAATTGTGGAACTAAAATCTGTGTTGTAATGTGTTTAGTTGGTGTTGGAGAGATTTGGGAATTAATGTTGAATTGAGGGCCTTAAGAGCCAAATGTTTTGAGTTTGAGATTTATATTGTGGTTGTGGAATTTTTGGTGGTTATGTTGTTGTTGATCAGATTTGAGGATTGTAATGTGCTGTTAGGACCCTTGAAAGGGTGTGGCTAGATTAGGGATGAGAAGGTGTAAATTGATGAGGATGAATGTGTAAGGTTATGGGGAGGTTATGGCAAAATTTCAATGGAAAAGGAGTGTTTGATGATGGTTGATGGTTGAGAGAATTTAGGTGTTGATTTGGGATGTTTAATGTAGAAGAGAATGGTTGTTTGTAGCTTGTGAAACAAGGGGTTAGTGTAGATTTATTAGAAGTGCAATTCTGGGTAGAATTTGCCTCTGGTTGCTGAGTTTTTGGGTACGTCCGAACTTCCGTCCGGACTTGGAAGTTCGGACATGCCCCGTCGTTCTATAAAATTTTCTGAGTTTCAGTGGTGTCCGAACTTCCGTCCGAACTTGGAAGTTCGGACACTCGAAAATTTTTTCCAGGCTATTCTGTTTCGACTTGTGTCCGACCTTCGATGTCCGGACACAAGTTCGGACGCGTGTATAAATTTTTCCAGATTTTTGTTCGACTTGTGTCCGACCTTAGATGTCCGGACACAAGTTCGGACGTGTTGAAAAATTTTCAGATTTCTGTTTCGACTTGTGTCCGACCTTAGATGTCCGGACACAAGTTCGGACGCTTTGAAAATTTTCCCAGAATTTGTTTCGACTTGTGTCCGACCTTGGAGGTCCGGACATAAGTACGGACACAGTGTAATGTTGACCAAAAATTTTGTTTAAGGGTAGGAAGTGATACCCAATGAATGGGGATTGTTAAGTAATGATGTTATAAGGTTGTTAAGGATATATTTAATGAGTTACAATGGTAATTGAGTGGTGAATAGTTGTAATAAAAAATGTAAAGTTATAAAACTACTTAACGGGGTTAATCATGGGCGCATTAGTCGTTGAATAATTATGTTACCCCGATGTTAATAAAGATAGTTATAATGTTACCAGTTGTTCAAAGATTTTCAAGGAACATGTGATGGCACATTAGAGTGCATCTTCGGTGACAGGTATGGTTCTCTTGCAACCTGTGTCCTACCGGATTACACCGGCTTGTATGCCAATGTGTTTTTCTGTGTGTTTGCCACCTTGCAAGATTAAGCATGAAATGAGTTTACAGTAATTCATTATTGTGGCGTAACTAATTCCGATACCGCTTAACCTTAGTTATGTGTTAAATAATAGTTAACCGACCTTAGGTTCACATAAGAGATCGGTATTCGGAATAAACGTCCCAACCCATAGGAACGTTCTAACTACGGCTATCCGTGCGTTATGGTATGTTGTGACAATGTGTGATGTATGTGACTTGTTTAATATGTTGTTGATGTTGGATACTGTTATCCGTGTTGTTGAAACGGGATATGATTTCCCTTATGTGTCTAACCGAGTTAGTAACACTATGTGATGTATGTATGTGATAAGTTCCATAAGGGAACCTCTAACTAGTAAGTATATGTGATGTTTGGAGAGGAATCCGGGTGTCCCGGTCGCGCGTATTGTTTGGGAGTTAATATATATATGTGAATCAACTCCCATCCTGTTATGTTAGGGTTGTTTTCCTTCATTGGATTTCGACCTCCCACTAGCTTAGCCAAAGCTTACCTACCCGACCTCCACATCGGGCTAGGAGGGAAATTATGTATAATGTTGGTAGGGTGTTGAAGCTTAAGTTCGCTTCGACTCCCTCTTTGTTATGTTACGGTTGTTCTTCCTCCTTGAATTACAACCACCCACAAGCTTAACCAAGGCTTACCTAACTCATCACTATTGGAGCTAGGGGGAAATTGTGTATGTTGTGATCGGTCCTATATGAGGCCGCCACTCAAGTAAAGAAAATGTAAGTATGTTGTGCTTGGGCTTATATCGCCCCGGCACTCCCTAAGTAAAGTTTATGTACTCTAAGAAGAGAGAAACTAAGTTGTGTATGTTACAAATCGAAGTGTGTTGTTATGTTGTGTGTGCTAACCTTGTGTTTGTATCCCATTAATGGATGTTTGATCATAAGCATGTTATGTGTGAGTTTGTGTATGTTTGAAATAAAATCAATCGCATGCTAAGACGACAATTAGTTGTGTGTGGCCCGGTAGCATGCGGGCTGCGGGATTACCATACCAGCAAAGGTGCTGAGCCCCCTGGGGGCCACCCTTTCTTCTTTTCCTTTTCAGGTACAAGATCTGGAAGCCGTTCGAGAGTAGGACGGGGTAGTTGTTGTATGTGGGCGTTCATGCAAATTGTGCAAGTGTTGTAGGTGTAGTAAGACCGAAATTGTATCGGCGTTAGTTAGTAAATACTCGGTACAGTTGTAATGTAAGTGTATAATGGATGTTGAACACGGAACGGAATTTATGTGTAGCTGCTCGGGAATTTAGTCCATCGGACCGGTACGATGTATGTATGTTAGCCTTGTTAGCCACGTGGGTGGCTAACGGCGTGTAACACCAAAGAGTTAAGTGAGGGTGTGAGTTATGTTTTCCGCTGCTAAGTATTGTTGAGTGTGTTATTTATAGTTGGGGTGTTACACTGTTGCTATATTAGCAGCTTGTTGTGCTTGGTTGCGTGTTTGATGTGCTATGATGCCAGCCTGTTATGCTTGGATGTTTGTTGATATTGCTATGCTACCTTAAAGTGTGTTTGATATTATGATTTATTGTGATGTGCTTTACTGCTTTATTATAGCATGTAAATTGACTTAATAATATTTGACCAAGTAGTCATGTGGCCCGGCAACATACGAGCTACACACATTCATACTCAGCGTAGTTTGCTGAGTCCTTCCCAACCCAAATTTTTACAGGTATTATGCCGGACGATAACGGAGCGTAGGCGGGATGACTACCATGGGGGTAGTCCATCAGGGCATAACGTTTGAGGATGTGGCTGTATGTCTAATGTACCCGAGATAAAATTCTCAGGTTTGTAATTTGGCAATTTGTTGTAGACACTCGATACTTGGAATTGTATCTATATTGTACATGAGTTTTTATTGAGGGCTGTTTCCAGTCATGCAGAGCGTAACTTAGTATTAGTGATGTGGTCTGTCAACCACGTGGGTGGTTGGCATCTGTAGCACCCGGATGATATCGAGAATCCGCTGCGTAGTTATCATGTAATATGACTCGGAGCTTGGTTTTGTACTATTGGATGTTTATTCGGGGGTGTTACAGAAAGTGGTATCAGAGCATAGTTACGCTCTGATGACTGGAACAGATAAATACCGAGTATAGGAAAACCTGAATTCGGGAAACGGGGTTAAGGGTTAGTATGTGAGGCGCGTTAGTTAGGATTCTTCCCCAGTAATACTGGATGCCTAACAAACACCTACACCCAACCTTCACATCCTTAATTGCCTCTTAAATTCAGAGAAAGAACGCCAGAGAGGGAGAAAGCCTCCTCTTACTCGGGGAAACCCGATCTGGCATCTACTTAATGTTATACAATCAACCCAAGAAGAAAAGACTATATTATACAATAGACGTTGCCAAAAGGATAATACCCGTAGAGGGACCAATTTTAGCGACAACTTGGGTCGACATGCTTAGCAGTCGATAGGACCCTACCTCACAAGCAAAGAGGACCGAAATGCCCTAAAATTTGTAAAATAAATAAAGCTCAAACAAGCAACTAATTAAGCCAAGGATGGGATTGAGATAAATTCTAGAAGTCGAACACTTGAGAGGGTAGTTTAAGAAAGCCTCACGTAAAACAATGAAATAAGAGAATATAGTTCAAGACGAAATTACACCATAAAATTGGTACAACCTATAATGCTTAACAAAGCATGACACAATTTTACACACTAAAGTATAACATTACGGCATTCAATAAATTCCCTGCTCCTTCTCACGTTTCTCTTCATCCTCTGCATTACCTGAGAAACACAACACCACCTCCTTCCTTCTTCTTTCATTCAATTATTCTTCTAAGTCTCTCAATCTCAGACAGCCGGAACTAGTAACCACAACTGGTCATTCACCTCTGCTTCTACCACCGGTGAACAAAGGATAATAATGAGAAAGTAACAGAAGGGTTACGAGACCTAGAAAAAATATATATTAAAATGGAAAACGGAATAAAGCTTAAGTCAGATTGAAGGGAGCCTAATCGGGCCAACAAGAAAAATCAGTCAAATATTTATGAGGAGGAAAATATCAGGAGGAAACCAAATATTTAGGAATAATTGGGTATTGAAATTTGGGAACCTTAAACAAGATTAATGGACTTAATGGAGAGATTAAATGATGAGCTAAGATAAGTAACGAATCATTTTGTAAATTCAAAAAAAATTGTAATTAAGTGTGAGGAAATCACAGTAATATTAAGAATTGGGAAGTATACCATTGTATACCCCATTGACTGGCACTAAAATTTATGAGACCACATGTAGCGAATGAACACGTGTACATACACAAATGGTACAAGGATTGGAGTGAGAAGAACTTATAATTCAGGAGAATATAGATTGGAGAGAACACTCATATGAAGATGTATATAAACCAAGGGATCATTATAATATGAATACGACCTTGAACCTTATGACACATGAGTAAGTATTTAGGTACACACCTAGATGATACAAAGTTAGAAGATTAACACACTTAATCTCAAGGCTTAGATCTTGTTACTAGTCCATGAATTGATTGCCTGATGACTAGAAACTAGAGGGGTAAGAATTAGAATTGGTTAAACTAATTATTTGTTTAAAATGGACGTGCAAGGTTGAACTTGACCCTGGCCAGGTCAAGTGACACTGAGCACAAATTAGGGTGCAGAGGTAACCCGACACTTACGCTGATCACGTCAGTGTTGGGTGACTTTCGAAACCCCCTACAAGTGGACACATAAACTACAATTTGGTGAAAGTTTATAAGTTGGATAAGTAAAAATGCAAAGGAAGCGGTGTTGAAACCACATAAAATACATGGATACATGGCTCGAAAATTCGGGGATAAACACATGAGTATACAGATATGTGAGGATTGAAATGGTGTGATGTTACTATTAACCCAAAAGTTACCACGTAAATATAGACAATCGCAATCAAATGCAATATGTAACCGATAGTAGTCAATTACCTTAGTTCCGGGCGGGACATAAGAACAATAATGATGATGAGAAGGAAACTAAACATCCTATGTAAAATAGTTTACAATCATAGAGACTTCTAACATATATAATTCAGTAACCTTTTGACTGAAACTAATTAAAGTCAACCAGCAGCGTCAAAGCCATAAATGGGGCTGAAAAATAAAGATTTCTCAAAGATGAAAAACATCTCATTTGACTGTGCACGTTAGCAAAAAAAAAGGGTAGTAATGCTAGCAGAGGAGACTAGCTATCTACACATAATTACGAGCGGTAAGATAACACTAAACAAGTTGTGTAACAAAGACACGTCCGTGAGAATCAAATATTAAGAACTAAATAGCTACTACGGAGCATACTTGAACTAAAGCCAAAAGGTCAACCAAAAAGAACAATTCAGACGCTTAAAAGCGCACAAAAAAACATGAACTCCTGACCTCCAGAGTAAATAGATAAGACTGTGTATAAATTAAAATACCCCACGGCAGTCGAGAGGCCTTTACTCCTAAATGATAAAGATACATATAAGCCATGCACTACCTTGAAAAGTAAAGTGAAGGAAAACCAAACCTGAAAGTAATCAGAGTCGCACAGCAGAAGCTGGTGGACCATATTTCACATTTTCCAGTTGAATAACAAGTGACTTATCTGCCAATACCCTAGACCCAGGGAGGATAACCCGAATCCGTATAGATCGGTGTGGATACCGATAAGAATCTTTGAGACATAAACTGAGCCACTAACATAGTCAAGGCATTTGATAGGCTTATAAGGTGAGCTGCATTGCATAGAAACAAGAAAACCCCATGAGACTTAAACATTTTGAACCAAAGTTCAAGGATGATATAATAGGGATTACGTGGGCGTAATCCATTTTTAAGGGGGGTAGGCGCGCTGCATTTTTAGGTTGCGTTTTACCGTGTTATTGCTCGTTTGATGAATTGTTTTGATTGCATGGTGGTTATGAATGAAGGACTCGTCCTCTTGATTGTATATGAGTACAATATATGAGAATTATTGGTACGTTAAAATATTAGTGAGAACTTGGTGAAGCCATAGATATGGCGTGGTGCTTATAAGCACAAATGGTGAAATAGAACTATGGACCTTGGTTGGAAATTGACTATGTGTATTCCTACAACCACACGTTGGTTGGTAGGTCAGTGTGTATGAATTGTGCAGAATTGTGTGTGTACTGTATTGGGTGTACTTTGTGCTTTGAATGAATGTTGTGTGTCTTGGCTTGCACTTTAGCATGTTATACACATCGCTAGCTTCTTGGTCTACTATGAAAACTTGTGAGAAGCCATTAATGTGGCATAGCGCTTATGAACACACCTGGGTAGTGAGAATTATGAAATGTGGGACTTGATCCCAAGGATTAACAAGGAGTGGAAAATACAAGTTAAGGAAGTAAGACTTCGGGACGAAGTCTCTTTTAAGGGGGGTAAGTTGAAACACCCCTGAACATTTAAACGCATAAAATCATAACGCGTTATATAATTCGGACATAAAATAATGTATGAACAATTTAATTTAGTATATACGTGTCCGAGAGTGTGACAACGTTACGTATTAATACAGTCGCGTACTTATATATGTATGTTTATAAAAAATACATATACGTAACGTTACAATTTTACAACGTCGTATATAATAAATAATAACGTCGCATAGTTACATATAACTAAAACGCGACAAAAATAAAAGGGGGCGTATATATATAGACATGTACGTATAAATAACTAACAACGTAACAAGATGGGGTAGTCGCGATAAAATTAAAACACGACGTATGTTATATGATCACATATATATATATATATATAAGCTTATACAAAAAAAAGAGGGAAAAAAAAAAACGGAGGAAATGCGCTCCCGTTGAGGTTCGAACCCGTACCTCTCGTAACACGACGTATGTTATATGATCTCACATATATATATATATATAAGCATGCATATAGCTTATACAAAAAAAAGAGGGAAAAAGAAAAACGGGAGGAAATGCGCTCCCGTTGAGGTTCGAACCCCGTACCTCTCGTACCCATCCCGAACACTTTAACCGGATGAGCTATGCTCGAATTCGATATCAATACCGACCTGATTAGACTAGTAGTTCGGCTACCACTGTAACTAAAAAAAAAGAAAGAATGAACAACGAAACAAATCAGATCCCACCTAAATACCACTCTGTCCGAAATCTGCACCAAAAACAGAAACAATCACTTCAGATTTTTCTGCATCAAATGCCTTTCTTTTCCTTGTAACTTGAGACCACCACCCTCTATCCCACTCATTAACCCCTTTACCCACTCATCTGCCTCGTGTATGTCATCTGAATACAGAAAATATATTCAACAACAATGGGCATACTACTGTCGGCTGCTGTGCTGGAGGAATCAGACAGTGAGTAATGGCACACAACTCTCACGACCTCCTCTTGGTAAACTGTGACTAATCACTCATTAACCTCTTATTCTCTCATCAGTATCCCGTAACAGCATCTGAATGGAAAAAAAAAGAGAGCAACAGATCTCCCTCCTTGCCCTGTCCGATAACCTGCAAATAAACACTAACGTGGACCCTCTCTGTATGGGTTAGTAACTTAAATAAACCACTCTCTCATATATACCCATCCTGTACTACTTTGATTTCTGTAAAAACAGTCAGGTGACATCTTCTGTTCTGTCTCAACCTTCACACCTCAGAGTTAGAGCCCACAAACCCTCACTGATTCCCTTGGAACTTACCATCAGTAGAGGTTAAATAATCCTCTGCCATCGATCTCTTAAGCCCAGACATTTCCCCATGTGTGTATCGGTTTGCTGATGTTTAAGCTCCAAAAAAAAAACTGAAGCAGCAAGGCAAACTAAGAGTCTTTCCTTGCCCGATGGACTTTGGTTCAAGTCTCTGATAAATCTGGAACAACACTACTCCTTACAGTCAGGTAAATGCCACTGATTGCCCTCTTTACTTCTGTTCTCTTTTCCTTGTTTCCTGTCCGAAAACCTTGCTGGAGTCCCTCTAATTTCCTACATTCCTCACACTTGGACTCTGCATACAAACTCTCTGGTAGAATCTCTGTAAAGTCATTTCCAAAGTCTTCTGCAAAGAGCTCCAAGGCCAGAGCATGCAACCAGGAATAGTGGAAGGTTAACCATCTTCTTCTCTGTTCTGATCTTTCTATCTGAAAGTTTTTGATTCCTGGCCTCTAAACTCCTGTCTCTTTTACATGCATCTTCTCCTCTGAAACTCAACCAGAAGTGGAGGTTAGAAGTTCGAGGCCCTGATAGTGTTGCATTGTACCAAGTACTGACCGGGAAGAACCTACTTCAAGAAAACTCAAAGTGGTAAGCTAACCGAATGTCTGTATAGATTTTGAAATTCATCTGGTTAAATAGGGTGCATGTGATTCTGCAAGCTATGGTTATTTGTATACTAAAGTTCCAGAAGGGGTATGGAGATGGTGTGAGTCGATAAAGAAACTAAACTATCGTTAAAGAGCCCACCTATTATCGATATGTAATACCGGTTATTACAGAAGCAATGTGTGTCTGTATGTTGACTTACCAAGCAAAGGAGAGAGTAGACAATGTATATATAGAGAGCTAACTATCAGTAAATAAGAAATAGGAAGTTGCATGTATATATCCTAAGTGTACATCCCAACATAAACCAGTTCAGAAAGACTCTGGGTAAAACAGTTAATGCACTAGTGTAGAAACTTGTGTCTAAAGCATCTCTGCACCACCTGTTTTCAGAAATATTATGTGAATGGTGTTGACCCGATGATGAACTTAAGATCTTACTAACCCAATTATCTAGGTAGTAAACAGCCTTGTGGGTTAGGAAAAACAGGAAACTTATCAAATACCAGAACAGAAGGACAGGAGGAAAAGAAACATCAGCTGTTGCTTCCAGCTCCTCAGTTTTCGTTCAATTCAGCCTTGGGACATTTCAGTAGTGTGACCAATGTTATTGTAGTTTTTGTGGGGGTTAGAAGCTTGAAAGAACACTTAAATAACTAAGTCAGAAAGTTGAGAAGAAATGAAAATCAAATACGTGAACAACAGAGAAAAAAAGAAATAGAAGAGAATGTGTCAGTTACAGATTTCAGGTTGTGCAGTTTGTTTCTTCATGCGTCTTAGCTTTCAGAAGACATAAAGACTGTATTGATTGGAAATAAACCCAATAACATTGCTACCACATAAGTCTATCTGTAGATAAGTTGGGAAGAGATTTGAAACAAATCTGTAAACAAAGAGGGCAGCAGTAGGAGGATGCAGTAGCTTGATTTCAGTTTCTTTCAATTTTCTTCAGTTTCAGATTCTGTGTAAAAGAATTTCAGAAACGTAGCCCTTGTGGCCTTGTGTTGTTTTGTGGTCTGAGCTATAATAAAACACATAACAAGGGAGCCAAACAACCTAGGAGAAGTGAAGGGTAGAGCAAAGATCAGAATTAGAATAGAGAATAGCAGTTGGCTTTTTAGTTTCTGTTTTCATTTCTCAGAGATGTGTCCCTAGTTGCCTTGGGTATTTTGAGGATGAAACTATAATAAGCTAAATAACTAAGTAACTAGGCAACCTAGGGGAAACTAGAAATCAGATTGTGAACGAACAAAAAAAAAGATAGCAGTTTCATGTTTCTGTTTTCATTTTTCTTTCTTTAGGTTGCAGTTTTGCTGTAAGTATAATGATATATCAGTGAGGTTAACAATGTTGTGGTGGGTTCTTTTGAGGATAGAACCATATGAAGACACTAAATTAAGAAGCTAAATAATTTGGGATTGGGGGGACTGAAAGGCCAGATGAGTAAACCACAACTTATGACTTCGGTTTTATTTCTGTTTTCACATCAGCTCAGTTTATGTTACAGTTTCTGTTTCAGATTAGTGGAAATGCAGTAGCTGTAACAGTTTTATTTTGGGTCTGTTCCAGGATTAAAACTTGATGATACACTTAGCTAAGTGGGAATAAGCCGTGGGATGTTGAAGAAAAAGTGTAACACATTATACAGAGAAGAAAGAAATAGGGTGCAAGAACATAGTTCAGTTTTCTGCCATTCCTTGTCGTGGCTGTAAAATAAACTTTCAGTAGTATAAACAGTCTTGGTTAGGTGGTTTCTAAGTTTCAGATATTCCCAATACACGTAATAAAGAAGCTAAGCCATTTGGGGGAAAACAGAAGGCAGGGTAAAGAATAAAAAGAAAGACAGAAGTGAGGATATCAGATTGTTTATTTCTGAGTTTCAGTCTTTCTGTCCTGAAATCATGGGCTGTATAGCCATGTTACAGAAGGATTATATGGGGTGCATTGCGATATTAACAAACCTAAAACGCTACTAACACACTTAACTAAGTTGTACACACTTTAGGAAAGGTAGAAATTGAAGTAACCAGAGAACTAAAAGGAAGAATGAAGGAGTAATGCACTGATGTGTTTCAGATTTTGGATAAGTATTGTTTTTGTATAATTGAGTTGCAGTAGAGTTGTCAATGTGTTTTAGGTTGCTCCAGGTAATTATAAACCCAACTAAAACACTTAACTAAGAGGATATATACATTTGGAAGATTAGAAACCAGTTTAGGAGAGTTGAACTAAAGCTAACTGAAGTAAGAAACAGGATGGTGTGTTTCTATTTTCTGTTTCGAATTGTAGTTTAGTACTGGGATGTTCTAGTAGCTTTAATAATGTTGCTTAGGGTCTGTTCTTGAAGTTAGAAACAGGGTAAAACACCTAACTGAATGAGGAAACAACCAAAGGAGATAGAAGATGACATAGCAGTTTTCTTTCTCAGTTTTTGTCTCAGTATACTTAACTTCCTAAGGGTTAATAAGGGTTGAACATTCAATAAAGATTCATCTAGGAAAAAACACCCGATAATAATTTAATAAACTCGGGGAGTGTGACCAAGGTTGCCACATGAAATCATAAACTGACACATTGTTTGTAATTAACGCTAGGGCCGTAGCGAACTCCGCCCAGGACTCCGTGTGTGAGACTACTTGCTCCTGATCCAGGTATGGACATGTGTGGTTCGTATGTTGCCGTGTTACACGGCTTGTGTGCTGTGTGCTTTGTTTGACAATGACTATAAGACTATAGCATGAAATTGGACTGCTTCTTGTGGCTTGCTTATATGCTTGTTATATATCCTTGTGACATATTACTTGCGCGCGCACAGTAGTTTAGTCCCTTTCTCGTTTCTGGAACTCGAGATGAACCACAACGAACTATGAAAACAAAGAAAACTCTACAAGGGGAACTCATCTCTAAACCATTGAGGACGTACCATTACACCCACTCTGGTGTCTATTCATTAATGATAATGAAGAGCAAATCTCAATTGGTGGGACATGACGAACCACGTGGACAAATAAAAGAACTATACAAAGAGAAAACTCATCTCTAACTATGGAGGATAGCTAATGACACCCACTATGGTGTCGAGACTATAATGATAATGAAACGAAAAGTACCAACTGTGAAACACGAGAACAACCCGGGAAGACAACAGCTCGGGCCGCGCGGTATGGATGATCGGGAGTTGGCATCTGCATCAGATCCTTCGACCGTCTATGGTGGAATATATTTTGGGGATCCCTGGGTAACCCCACTTTCTCAGCACATCCTGGAGTCTAGAGGTGACTCCGCTTTCTCGACCCTGGGTGTCGGGAATGGGGGAGTGACAAATTGGTGGAGCTTATCCTGGAGTCTAGAGGTGACTCCGCTTTCTCGACCCTGGGTGTCGGGAATGGGGGACTAGCTATGGAGGAGACGTCCTCCAACGTGCGGTGATAAAAGAATTCCCAAACAATCCTTAAAGAAACAAGGAACGATTAGCACCTACATAATAAAGTCTCGGGATCTAATCTATATCCCCTGACTCGGTGCCAGAGAATAGAGGAAAACATGTGTAATGAGACCCAGCAAATAAGGAAATTCACAAATGTGATTCTTTAAGGAACAAGGAAAGATTGGCACCTATATGATATGGTCACGGGATCTAAACTATATCCCCAGACCTGGTGCAAGGAAAGAGAAAGAAAATACACATCATGGGAACAAGGGAAAAGAAATGAAAACACACAACGCTCGAACGATCCCATAGTGAGGATCATTGGTAAACATACCTATGCACACGTCTGATGACTTACATGATTGTTGTTGCTATATTAGCAGCTTGTTGTGCTTGGTTGCGTGTTTGATGTGCTATGATGCTAGCCTGTTATGCTTGGATGTTTGTTGATATTGCTATGCTACCTTAAAGTGTGTTTGATATTATGATGTATTGTTATGTGCTTTACTGCTTTATTATAGCATGTAAATTGACTTAATAATATTCGACCAAGTAGTCGTGTGGTCCGGCAACATACGGGCTACACACGTTCACACTCAGCGTAGTTGGCTGAGTCCTTCCCAACCCAAATTTTTACAGGTATTATGCCGGACGATAACGGAGCATAGGTGGGATGACTACCATGGGGGTAGTCCATCAGGGCATAACGTTTGAGGATGTGGCTGTATGTCTAATGTACCCGAGATGAAATTCTCAGTTTGTAATTTGGCAATTTGTTGTAGACACTCGATACTTAGAATTGTATCTATATTGTACATGAGTTTTTATTAAGGGCTGTTTCCAGTCATGCAGACCGTAACTTAGTATTAGTGATGTGGTCTGTCAACCACGTGGGTGGTTGGCATCTGTAGCACCTGGATGATATCGAGAATCCACTGCGTAGTTATCATGTAATATGACTAGGAGCTTGGTTTTGTACTATTGGATGTTTATTCGGGGGTGTTACACTTAACCTTCTTTTTACACTCTTCTTCTTTCACATGATGGTGAAATCACCAGAAAATGGACTAGATCTGGCCACAAATTCGAAACCCATGAAGGGGGATAGAATTCCTAACGACTTTTAGGGGTATCTTGTGCGGGTAAGCAAGATTTGGTTCTATCTATCCTAGATCTACAATCTCTGTTTCATATTTTGAGTTTAAACACCAAAATATCTGATTCCCTTCCTTCTATTTGACAGGATCGAAAACTTGAGAAGGTAACACTACCTTCAATCCCTAATTATTTCCTCGTTTTTGTGTTTGAACATTTAGCATGATTTTCGTTTCTGGTTGGTGGATAATTCTTCTGTTTATGTTATAACAGAGAAAGATTAGCAAAAGGAAATTAAACCATAATATGCTAACTGGTGAGATTTTAGGGTTCCTGGTTTGTGGGTTAATAAAGTGGTGGTTGTGTGTATTTCAGAAATCGCTACTGGAAAAGGGTGGTTAGTGGTTATGAGAATTTTTGGTGATTAAGTAGTAATCTGAGTTAATAGTGGAGTAATCTGAGTAGTAAGGTTAATAAATGAATAAGTGGTTAAGTCTATACTCTGAGAATTGATAGGTTAACGTTAAGCCTTAAGCTATGTTTTGCACAATTGAGTTTCAGCCTCGTACAATTCGTTTCTCTGATTTATAATGTAGTGACTGTAATGCAGCCCGATTTGTGACCAAAAATAATAAAATTGGGTGGGTTTTTAATGAATGTGTTCAATTGTTTATAATGTTTGAGCATATCCTTTTTTATTATGTTCATCGTTCATGAACTTTCTCTGCAGTATTATTTATCTCTTTAGCTCTTGATTTTGGTTGGAAACTGTTGTTTGAAGGAACATTTTATAGAGAAACAACACACCACAACAGACATTTCTTGGTTATTTATACTAAAAAAAGTTGCCTATTACTTGCTGTTGTTTACATGTTTCCTTGCTGCACTTCCAACCTGAAGTAGACAAGAAAATTGCACCTCTATTTTTTTGTTTTGTTCAATACTTAAGGTACAAATCGGTATACTAGAAAAAAAAGGTTGCCTATATACTAATCATTTGAGTTCTCTTTTTCTAACTTGTAGAAAATGAGGAAGACACTATGATATGCCTCTTGGAAGGGGATTTCATCCATAATGAGCAGTTAGAAGTTCAGCAATGAGTGTTGTGTGGGTGAAGTGGAGTGTTTCGTGGGTCTGTTGCTGATGTTTGTGTGTCTCTATGGATCGGTTGTGTTTTGTGGTGTAAAGAATCAACGACAATGAGTGATGAATTACATAATGTCTGCTAGATACTCCTACAGCTACTGGTTATGTAGTTAAAATGTATGAATGGAATTATGAGTATGTTTTCGTGAAGTTTCCCTGCTTCTGGACAATAAAAAAAATGTGTAAACTGTAATTTCATATTGAATTTGTAATTTCAGGTTGAATTTGTAAATTTAGGTTTGCTCATTTCGGGTTGATTTTGGGTTTGGGTTACGGGTCAGTTTTGGGTTCGTGTCAAACAGGTCGGGTTCGGGTTGGGACATTAGATGCGGGTCGGTTTCGGGTTGACACAATCTAACCCGATCCGGGTTTGGGTCGGTTTCGGGTTGACCATATAGTATAGCAGGTCGGGTTAGGGTTGAAGTCAACCCGACCCAAAACTCGAAATTGACAACCCTAGACTGATAATAAAGAAAAACAAAGTTTGAATTATGAAATACCCCGAACTTAAATATAGGGATTAAAATTAATCTAATACGTATTTAAGGACCTAATGGTACCTAATTAATACTAGTAAGGAAAAAAAATCTAAAAGAAATAAAGAAACGCTTTAAAAGCGGAAAACACTAAATAAGCATTAAATAACCATAGGAGGTATGAGACCTCGGTTAGAGTATTATAGGGATTCTAAAGGTTTAATAAGACCTAAATAATATATGGGAACAACTCCCGAAGAAAACGGATCCAAATAATGAATTAAAACGCTAATAGAGCTTTAGAGCACGTTTTTCGAGAAAACCCGAAAACGTGACTTTAAGTGGTCAAACGAACCCGTAAAAATTATAAGTCATTAAATAAATATTATTAAGCATTTATGAAAGCTTAATAACCAATAAAAATGACGAAACGAAAAATTCCGGAAAACGGGCCCGGTTAGTGAACAGTACCTAAACCGGGTAAAATAACGGGCGTTTTCTGTAAAAGACGAAAAACGCTCCAGCTAATATAAATGTAGGGGGCCGGTTTTTATCAGTCAAATAACTCCCTCACACACACATGTAACTAGCTAACTAATAAGAGAGCCAAAAAGCAAAAAGCAATAAAGTAAAAACTACTTTATTTCCCTTCCCTCTCACCTCACTCTCACATTTTCACTCACCTCTCTCTTTCCTCTTCCCCCTCCATCGTACTCTCCCTCTTCCTCCTCCCTTGGGCTGCGATTTTGGAGCTTCCCCAACAACAACAATGGCAACTCCCACTTCTCTCCCATGCTCTACCTCCATGTGAGCTCCAATCACAAAAATAATTACATATTTGTAATCCCCTCATCATCCTCTACACTTCTCTCTTTTCAAAATCCAAAAATGAGGAAGTTCATCTCCATGGGTTTTCCCCATTCAAAGAGAAAATGGCACCAATGTAAAGCTTGGAGTCTCCTCTCTCCATTAAGGTAAAAATCTATATGAAAAACTCATGTTTTCTCCACCTTACTCCATAACCGATTTTTGCCTCTTTGTAATGCCTTGTTTTCTCTGTCTCCTTTGAGCAAAATATCAACCTAGCAATGGTGGTGGATTCACCTTCTTGAACCAAGGGCTAAAACCCCTTATAAAACTCTCCAAAGGTAAACCCTAGAATTTTTATTTTAAACACTTCAATGAACTAGTGTTAATTTAAGGGTTAGTAGTTTAATTACAATTGTTTTGTGTGTTTGGATGATGGGAATGGAGTTTGGCAACTCCATTCCCCACATGGCCGATTTGGGCAAGAAAGGAAGAAGGAGGAGAAATGAGAGAGAAAGAAGGAATTATAAGCTCAAGGTAAGAGCTCTTTACTAATGTTAAGTTTTAGTGCATTAGAGTAATGGGAATGGGTAAACCAATCTAAAGAACCCAACTAATGTATTAGTAATGTAATTGTGGAAGTTTGAGTAATTGTGCAATAGTATGTGAATTGTAGGCCTTGGAGCCAAATGGTTGTGTATGAGTATTAGTATTGATGTTTGGTGAGGTATTCGTGTATTGGGATGGATTTATATATTTGCTAAATTGCTGGTAGAACCCTTGTGGTTTGGCTAGATTAGGAATGAGTTTGATGAAAAGTGCATATGTGGAGAAGTAAGAAATGTAGAGGAACTATGGCAAAATTTTTGTAGGAATATGTATATGTATGGATGACTTGGTGAATGGGAAAACCAAGGTGTGTATTGGAGTTAGTAGAGATGTTTAGTGACTATGAAGTAGTAGTTGTGGTAAGAGAACGAAAGGATATAAAATCTGTAGCAAGAATTGTTGAATGGCATTGGAGAAACTAGGAGGATTTAGGTACTTGACCTTGGGAGTGAGTGTTGGACTGGAAAAGGAGAGGCAATGCATTGTAGGCATTGGAAATGGCTTTAGGAGAGGAAATTATGTATGGAGGAGGTGAGAACCAAAATCTGTAGCAAAGAGGTATTAAATTGCATTGTAGAACTAAGAAGGGATAGTGTGCAAGATTTGGCAAGAGGAGAGTTGGACTTGGGTATAGGTAATGTAATGGCTTGGAATGTATTTGGGATGCTAGTAATGGTATTAGAAGTAGAAGTATTGGATATGAGCATTGGGCTTTAAAATCTGTAGCATAAGTGTAACAAAAACTGTTACAAGTGTTGGAAGAAGTGAGGGAATTGTGTAAGTTGTTTGATGGATTTAGCAATGGATTAGGTGGATGAATTAAGGTGATTTAGAATGTTAAATAGTACTAAAACATGTTAGGATGTATGGAAGATTGGGGAAGCAATGGGTGAAATTGGGAAAAGAAAATAATGGCTGTAGCAAGGTTTTGCTACCGTCCGACCCAGAGTCAGGGTCGGACAGTGGGTCGGACGGGGCTTAGGCAACGGCGGTAAACCTTTCTGGAAGGGTCCGACCCAGAGCCGTGGATCGGACGTGGGTCGGACAGGCAAAAAAAAAATCAAGGACGAAGTTACTGACTTCGTCCGACCCAGAGTCTGGGTCGGACAGTGGGTCGGACGGAGTCTGGACCACAGGACCGAAACTTACTGGAACGGTCCGACCCATAGGTTGGGTCGGACGGTGGGTCGGACGGCCCCAACTTATATAAAAAAATAATATAATAATAATAAAATAATAATAATAATAATAATAATAATAATATAATAATAATAGTAACATAGTAATCATATGTATGTATATATATATATATATATATATATATATATATATATATATATATATATCATATATATGGGACTTAGTAATACACCATTAATGTAACACTAATGGTAAAGAAATAAGTGTGTAAATGGGAAACAAGTAAGAGGATTAGTTAAGGAAGATGAAAGTATAAGAACATTAAGTAAACCCAAAGTAATGGGATAACGGGTAAGTACGGGAATAGAAGCTATGAATGTATTGTAATGCTTAGAATTGATTGAACCATTTGGCATGTAGTCATTGGTTCGGGACTAGGACTCGAGGAACAAATAAGGAACTATGGAGCAAGGGAACACCGATAAAGTAAACCAACGGTGAAAGGTATGATTTCTTCATGCCCTGTATCCTAATCTGGTTACCCCGATTTGTGTGCTTATTTGACCACCTAATAAGATAAATGCATGAATCGGAATATATTGCACTTACTTGTGCTTGTTTACATTGTTCTCGATATTTGTCGTGAACAATAGTTTGTATAATTCATGAAATATATGAATAATGATGAAGTGTATTGTATTTTGTAGTGTACTTGTATACTGTAATGTATTTTGTATGGATGTGTATGTGAGCCTTGTATTGTATTATTGTGGCTTGAATGAAAGACTTCTACTAATTCCTAACTACCTAACTCCTAACTTAAGTGAGTAAACCGGAATGAGTAGAAGTCCGATATAGCTTCGGCCACGCGTGAGGATGCGGAATCACAAGAGGTTGGCTACAATTCCTGACTCTTAAACTGGTCCGCGGCCCAAATCCCTTAAATGGGTAGCATCCCGGATTGATGAGTCAAGTAAATCCCGGAGGTGGGACGGAGTAGTCCCCAGGGCCGGAGGTCCCGACGACTTAACATGAGTAAGAGTAAGAGTAAGAGTAAGTAAGTATGGATCCGTAAGTATGTATGAGTATGAGTATGTATGTGTATGCATGAAGTAACGAGTAAAAGAGTAATCTCCACCCGATTAACCCGGGTGGACCAATGAAGCTAACAATATTGTATATGGTGCATGTAATGTGTAATTCGGAAAAGGTAAGTATGTATTGGATGGTTTATGTTGTATTTCATGTATGTAATGAAGTGGGTGTATGTGTGCATGTCTTGCGTAATGTATTATAATATTGTGTATAAGAGCATGTATGCATGTATGTTTGTATGAAAATGATCTGCATGTATTCGACCAAGTGGTCGGCGTACCCTCACTAGTACGCGGGGTATGCGGTTATCATGCGCAGTGAAAGCTGACCCCCTAGGGGGAACGTTTTTAGTGTGCAGGTACCTGAAGCGGATGTGGTCAAGGTAAGAGACCGGCGGCACACCCTTGTACTTAGAAAGTAAGTAGTTGTGAGGAATGGGTAGATGTAGACTCTTAGTGAGTATGTATGAACTTGGAAGAGATATTATAATTGTACAAGGATCCTAGTAGACTCGGTTAAGTATATTGTATTTTATGGATTACGGAGGAGTAAGTATTGAATGGAGCATTGTTGTATTTGATTGATGAATGGAGTATGTAATATAGATGTGTAGTACTCGGGATTCCGGTCCATCAGACCGATGCTGTATGTAGGAGTAGTAGCCTTGTTAGTCACGTGGGTGACTAACGGCATTGTATCACCCACCGTATGTAAGTATGTATCCGCTGCGTGTATATGATGTGTAAGGAGATTGGACGGTAATCATTGTATTAATGGTAGGGGTGTTTCAAAAAGTGGTATCAGAGCGAAGTATCGCTCTGATGACTGGAAATACCGAGCTTAGGAATACCGAGTTAGGAATTAGAAGCTTAGGGCTAAGGGCTGAGTGTTAGCATTAGAGATATGCTAGTTAGGAACCACTGGTGAGTACCGGATACCTACGATACCAGCCCCGCCCGCCACAAACCCCATTGTATAACTTGGGAAAGGACGCCAGAGAGAAGAAAAGTCTTCTCATACTCGGGGAAAACCCGATCTGGCAGTTGCGAAGAAATCACACGGTAAACAAGAACCGACACGTAGTAGATTCCAGGAACCGGATGTCCCGGAGATGGACCCCGGTTGAACCACAACACCCGCACTTAATAGCGGTAGGATGAGCACTCCAACCACGAGGAGGCTACAACTTACAACAGCATGGGGCGACGTGCGTAGCAGTCGTGAAACCTAGCTAGTCAACCAACAGCAGGAAAGAAGCACTAACCGTGCAACAGAATGGAAAAGGGAGCAGCAACGGAACCCGAGACACAAGTCTACGGGATAGTAATACTTGAATAATACCACCAACGGTATGCTAGCTGACTAAGGACATAATCGGAAGCGATTAACTCCAAATTACAGCGCCAAAAGGTTGCAATACCCAGCCAATATGGCTCAGACAACTACAAGAACAACCATGAGATATAATCCAATAGGACTACCAGAGTAGTGCCTAAACAAGGTAGGCTCAGTAAACCACCACAAGTGTGTGGGAACGAGCCACAAGGAACGACACTAAACCAAATAGAGTGAGAGTCTCCAAGGATTGGAGAAGTACCCAGATCTACGACAGCCATGTCTAGACCACCAAGAAGCTACCTAAGGGATCGAGTATACCAATTATAGATCGATAAGATCGAGGGAAGAGTCAACAAGACTATCAAGTACCAGTGAAAACCATACCGTGACCGGTGTAGGTTTACCCAAAAACCACCAATACCACGCACTTGCCACGGCAAGTGCAGCAAGGACAGGAACATACAGAGGAACCCTAACACGTCACAAGTACATAGTAATGTGCTGTGACCATAATGAAACAATTACTGGATCACAAATCCTGACACTGAAAGAATGGAACCTTGGAAAGGCCTAACGGCCCGACCACTGTATTTAGAACATACCAGTCAGCGAGAAGCTGGACTTGGTCAAGATTTCGAACATGGCTATGCCATGAAGAACTTCTTTCAACACCAAACTGTTATTTTTCAAAACCAAGTTTCTTTCAAAACCACAAACTTTCTTTTAAACCTTGGATTTCAAAACCAAACCAACAAAATCACGGTGAGTATCATAGAACGATACAAGAGGAGTTGGCAACAGAATACTTCACCTAGGCGTGTGACGAACACTACGAGTGTACCCGTTACGGGATGTGGGACAACCGCACTCCGAAGGAGCTTGCGGGCCCGACATATAGTTGGGTAAGTGGTAACGTATCAATATGGTACCCCACGTATGTATACATGTAGTGTGCGACACGGGAAGTAGTCAACTCCGTTCTACGGACCATGAGTGAGTTCAATCAGAACAGCTGGACACCTCAGACGATCAAGTATCAAGGAACTCAGAGAATCCATCTGGAGATGAGGAATAAGAACTAGGAAGTGCAAAGAGCACATACTAGTAAGTATAGACATTGGATATGCCTCAAATAATCCAAGTAATTACCTGACAGGTGGATGGAATGCCCAGCCTAAACACAATAAGGCGAATGCCTAACGTGAACCTAACAATACTCAACAAACGGGACAGAACTCTCAAGAGCAACCCTAAGATTAGCACAAGTATAACCCATCATTGAAGGGGATGTCAAACCTAGTCTTAAGCACTAGGAGCAAGTGTAAACAGTCTACCCAAGAACGGGAGACGTTATAACCCAAAAGGGGGACGACTCAAGTACGATGCCACCATACGGTACAGTGGACAACATATCATAAATGTTAGCCGGATGTAACGGCATGATTCAACAGCACTCAGGAGCAATCCTTGAAGGGTGTCTGAATTGCAACAGTCAAACAAAGCGTCAAGACAAGAATACAGGAGCTGGAACGAACACTCGGTTAAGACACCGAAGGGATTTCACTTAACAGGAAATGCCCTAAATTACTAGGGGGCACTAATTAACACCAGAGGGCCTAAAGGGGTCTCCTATGAACGCAAGCGTGATGTCACGACTTACCATGGAGCCCAATAATATCTCAACCTATGACGGTATACATGGCATGGAAACATGTATAAGTAGTTGCAAAGAGCATAGCTTGCAGCAATATGGCCCTAAAGCCACAAACCTGATGAGTTGTATAACCTTAAACGGTTGCAAAACCCACACCGTTGGTAACAAGACTTGCAAGGGGGATTGCCTCATATGACAAGAAATCAACAACTGGACCATAAATTCAAACCCAACATCCTGAGTGGCTTGGAGTAATGGCCAACTCAATGTCACTGTCACTAGAGCATCAGCCTAGTATACAGTTGACGGAGTTGTTAATTACCGCCATGCCTTCTGTAGCAATGGTAGCACAGAGGCATGAGAATCATGATAATGCCAACATTGGCCTAGTCCACACTTGGACACTACGAGAAACCCAAGGGAAGGTACCCCTCGTAACCGAAGACCACTAATGCGGTGATGATGTGAACCTTAGAAAAGGCTTCCATCTATTATAACAGAAAAGCCCACGCATATAGATATTGCCAAGGGGTGATGGAATAAGGAAATGAGATCTCCAAACCATTACGACTTAAGGAGTAAGCATACTCCATATACACCCAAACATGTGGTGGACCATTGCGTAAACACCAACATAGCAAACCTTGTTATTAGACCTATGAGTGGAGACAAACCCCTCAACAAGAACTTTCATTTATCAGTAATAGAATACTCTCAATTGGAGAACGGGACCAGAAAACCCTTGAAGTTTCTTGGGATGTCCCGGTGATATGCATACAAGTGGAACTACACAGCTAGAGCCTATAACCAATGCTCAGCACTGGAAGACAATAATTGTCAAACAATCTATGTGAATACACATTGAACACCACGAATGACTAACGCTCAAGAGAGCTTATGACCCGATGAGTTATCTCATCCTTGGTCAACCAAGATACTTGGTAAATTGTATCACAAATGATGACGGAATAAGAGGTAAGCTAACCTACACATGAAACCTAAAATGGAAGAACATCTTCACATTGGGAAGATATTAATATTGTGGTATGCTACGACAACCGTCATACACACGAACATTGGGAAACCCCAGGGTATTCATACCATAAGGGAATGGTGCCAATGACAATGGCAATGAGTAAAGAGAAACTACCACAGTAACGGAGTCAGTAAAAGCAATGTTGTACAATGAGTAAGAATACGGTGCGCAACAAGCGACCGCTATGAGGAAGTAGTTATCCAATGACATGGATTATAAGTATCACATGACACACAGAAATATTCTTTCCTATCACATAAGTGACTTACTATCAAGCGTTTACGCCTCTGCACTCTGTATGACTGAGTGTTTTGGTATTGCACTTGTGTAGCTAATGATCTAATGGGATGGCTAGGGATATGGAGAATGTAAACCGTAGTAAACCCTTCTTTTCACCAACAGACATGGCACAAGCCAATTAAGCAAGCTTAGCAACAAACCGTGCGGCCTAAGGCCAAAGAAGCACGAAGAGTGCGAAACACACTAACAATCACAGATGTGAACTCCAATGGAATAAAAGGTGAAAGGAGACTTAAGAAAGTCACTAGGACCGACGCATATCAATGCAAGGTCATACAAGTAAAGGACACTTGTACCGAACCAGAAGAACTGGTATAACTTGGAAACTAGTGACAACAGAGGAAGCACTACAAATGAGTAGTGACTTAACCTCGCCCGACAATAATTCGGAAGAGCTTAGCGAATGATCGTGGAAGTACAAATAGTGTGTATACTAGATTGCCAGAGAGCTGGTTATAAACCTACAACTCATTGAGTTCAAACACGGTAAAAGAATACCGCATTTTTTTAGTAAACCTTATTCCCATAATAGACGGATAAGAAGGTGATGTATAGCACATTAATGATAACACGAAGGGTAAGTAACCCAAGCTATCAGGGTCACGCAGCAGAAGCTAGTGGGCCCTAGCTAGGAGGCAATATACCTAGTAAGTATAATAGAATGGCTATTAATACCTTGAAGCCGGCTAGGCTAGAACCGAATCAATTATGAGTTAAATAAACTCATATAGGAATTCTTGGTGCAAAGACTAAACCATTGGTATGGTTAAGACCCTTTGACCAGAGCATAGTATATAGTATACAGCAGTGAAGCTAAACGCTTCGGATTGCCCGAATTAAATAACCAATGTTTAATATTAACATATGGGAGATTACGTGGGCGTAATCCCTTTTAAGGGGGGTAGAGCGAAACCGCTTAATGTAAGTTTTGTGAATAAAACACATAAACCATAATGTGCATAGCACAAATGAGAACCAAATTGATGATTGATACTATGTTAAATAAACATAAGTACTCATTCACATTGTAATTATGGTAATTAGGCATTAGACATGCAAATACCATAGGAGGAGTATACCCATCTTGTAACACCAATGTAAGAGTATTAGTAAAAGAAAAGTAATGAGTAGTGGACGGAGCCCCACAAGTATTGTAACCTTTGAAGAAGTAGTACGAAATGAATGAGGATAGTAGATGAATGAAGTTTATGAGTAGTGGAATCGTAAGTAAAATATTTGAAACAATTGAAGTCAACTAAATCTTAGAAGTGTAGTATTCCTTAGTTAGAATATAGGAGATGATGGTGAGTAATGGATGGAAGTAGTGAAGGTTGATGAAGTGAGCATTTAGGTATCGAATCACGGAGTAAAACACTTAGGGAAGTAGAGTGAGGATGATCGATGGATTGATTCCATCCTTTGGAGATGTATGAATTCGTAATCACGACTAGAAAGAATAAAAAGATAGAAAATGAAAACAATTAAATTATTTGTTTGATTGAAGCTGATGTGGGAAGTCGAACTTGATCCTGATCAGATCAAGGGAAACCGAACACAAATTGGGGTGGAAAGATAGTTCAACACTGATGCTGATCACATCAGGGTCGAATGATTCTTGAAGCTCCCCTCAAGTGGTCACAAGAATCACACATAGGATAGAAGTAATGAACATAAATTGGAATCTGGAGTTGTATGTTTTAGAAGGATTTCTATGTAGCCGTGGGGAAGGATTTTCCATAGACTGGAGACTAAGTATTTGCTAGAAGCTTATCCGAGAAGATAGTGTGTAGCAGGTGTATTATTCAAGGCAACGGGACATAGAGGAGTCCTGTGTCTAGATGACCTGAGTGCCTGCGGGATCGTAATGTGTATTGCATTGCTTTGGGGATAGCTTTGCACTGTGTGAATGTATAAATGTTGTAATAAGAAACCGGATGGTTGGTAGTAATGCAGATTGGAGTAACTATAGTACATTGGTATGGTATGGTATGTAGGGACCCTGAGTAATGGAGTTGGGAAGTGTAAGGAGGAAGAACGTATGGCTTTGGTATTAGACACATAAGAATGAGTAAGCATTGTAAACCCATAACCTCGAACAACTTTGAGGACAAAGTTCTTAAGGGGGGTAGATTGAAATACCCCGAACTTAATATAGGGATTAAAATTAATCTAATACATTTAAGGACCTAATGGTACCTAATTAATACTAGTAAGGAAAAATAAATCTAAAAGAAATAAAGAAACGCTTTAAAAGCGGAAAACGCTAAATAAGCGTTAAATAACCATAGGAGGTATGAGACCTCGGTTAGAGTATTATAGGGATTCTAAAGGTTTAATAAGACCTAAATAATATATGGGAACAACTCCCGAAGAAAACGGATCCAAATAATGAATTAAAACGCTAATAGAGCTTTAGAGCACGTTTTTTCGAGAAAACCCGAAAACGTGACTTTAAGTGGTCAAACGAACCCGTAAAAATTATAAGTCATTAAATAAATATTATTAAGCATTTATGAAAGCTTAATAACCAATAAAAATGACGAAACGAAAAAATTCCAGAAAACGGGCCCGGTTAGTGAACAGTACCTAAACCGGGTAAAATAACGGGCGTTTTCTATAAAAGACGAAAAACGCTCCAGCTAATATAAATGTAGGGGGCCGGTTTTTATCAGTCAAATAACTCCCTCACACACACATGTAACTAGCTAACTAATAAGAGAGCCAAAAAGCAAAAAGCAATAAAGTAAAATACTTTATTTCCCTTCCCTCTCACCTCACTCTCACATTTTCACTCACCTCTCTCTTTCCTCTTCCCCCTCCATCGTACTCTCCCTCTTCCTCCTCCCTTGGGCTGCGATTTTGGAGCTTCCCCAACAACAACAATGGCAACTCCCACTTCTCTTCCATGCTCTACCTCCATGTGAGCTCCAATCACAAAATAATTACATATTTGTAATCCCCTCATCCTCTACACTTCTCTCTTTTCAAAATCCAAAAATGAGAAGTTCATCTCCATGGGTTTTCCCCATTCAAAGAGAAAATGGCACCAATGTAAAGCTTGGAGTCTCCTCTCTCCATTAAGGTAAAAATCTATATGAAAAACTCATGTTTTCCACCTTACTCCATAACCGATTTTTGCCTCTTTGTAATGCCTTGTTTTCTCTCTCTCCTTTGAGCAAAATATCAACCTAGCAATGGTGGTGGATTCACCTTCTTGAACCAAGGCTAAAACCCCTTCTAAAACTCTCCAAAGGTAAACCCTAGAATTTTTATTTTAAACACTTCAATGAACTAGTGTTAATTTAAGAGTTAGTAGTTTAATTACAATTTTTTTGTGTGTTTGGATGATGGGAATGGAGTTTGGCAACTCCATTCCCCACATGGCCGATTTGGGCAAGAAAGGAAGAAGGAGAAATGAGAGAGAAAGAAGGAATTATAAGCTCAAGGTAAGAGCTCTTTACTAATGTTAAGTTTTAGTGCATTAGAGTAATGGGAATGGGTAAACCAATCTAAAGAACCCAACTAATGTATTAGTAATGTAATTGTGGAAGTTTGAGTAATTGTGCAATAGTATGTGAATTGTAGGCCTTGGAGCCAAATGGTTGTGTATGAGTATTAGTATAGATGTTTGATGGGGTATTGGTGTATTGGGATGGATTTATATATTTGCTAAATTGCTGGTAGAACCCTTGTGGTTTGGCTAGATTAGGAATGAGTTTGATGAAAGTGCATATGTGGAGAAGTAAGAAATGTAGAGGAACTATGGCAAAATTTTGGTAGGAATATGTATATGTATGGATGACTTGGTGAATGGGAAAACCATGGTGTGTATTGGAGTTAGTAGAGATGTTTAGTGACTATGAAGTAGTAGTTGTGGTAAGAGAACGAAAGGATATAAATCTGTAGCAAGAATTGTTGAATGGCATTGGAGAAACTAGGAGGATTTAGGTACTTGACCTTGGGAGTGAGTGTTGGACTGGAAAAGGAGAGGCAATGCATTGTAGGCATTGGAAATGGCTTTAGGAGAGGAAATTATGTATGGAGGAGGTGGGAACCAAAATCTGTAGCAAAGAGTATTAAATTGCATTGTAGAACTAAGAAGGGATAGTGTGCAAGATTTGGCAAGAGGAGAGTTGGACTTGGGTATAGGTAATGTAATGGCTTGGAATGTATTTGGGATGCTAGTAATGGTATTAGAAGTAGAAGTATTGGATATGAGCATTGGGCTTTAAAATCTGTAGCATAAGTGTAACAAAAACTGTTACAAGTGTTGGAGAAAGTGAGGGAATTGTGTAAGTTGTTTGATGGATTTAGCAATGGATTTGGTGGATGAATTAAGGTGATTTAGAATGTTAAATAGTACTAAAACATGTTAGGATGTATGTAGGAAGATTGGGGAAGCAATGGGTGAAATTGGGAAAAGAAAATAATGGCTGTAGCAAGGTTTTGCTACCGTCCGACCCAGAGTCAGGGTCGGACAGTGGGTCGGACGGGGCTTAGGCAACGGCGGTAAACCTTTCTGGAAGGGTCCGACCCAGAGCCGTGGATCGGACGTGGGTCGGACAGGCAAAAAAAAATCAAGGACGAAGTTACTGACTTCGTCCGACCCAGAGTCTGGGTCGGACAGTGGGTCGGACGGAGTCTGGACCACAGGACCGAAACTTACTGGAACGGTCCGACCCATAGGTTGGGTCGGACGGCCCCAACTTATATAAAAAAAAATAATAATAATAATATAATAAAATAGTAACATATCATATGTATATATATATAGATATGTACATATATATGGGACTTAGTAATACACCCTTAATGTAACACTAATGGTAAAGAAATAAGTGTGTAAATGGGAAACAAGTAAGAGGATTAGTTAAGGAAGATGAAAGTATAAGAACATTAAGTAAACCCAAAGTAATGGGATAACGAGTAAGTACGAGAATAGAAGTTATGAATGTATTGTAATGCTTAGAATTGATTGAACCATTTGGCATGTAGTCATTGGTTCGGGACTAGGACTCGAGGAACAAATAAGGAACTATGGAGCAAGGGAACACCGATAAAGTAAACCAACGGTGAAAGGTATGATTTCTTCATGCCCTGTATCCTAATCTGGTTACCCCGATTTGTGTGCTTATTTGACCACCTAATAAGATAAATGCATGAATCGGATTATATTGCACTTACTTGTGCTTGTTTACATTGTTCTCGATATTTGTCGTGAACAATAGTTTGTATAATTCATGAAATATATGAATGATGATGAAGTGTATTGTATTTTGTAGTGTACTTGTATACTGTAATGTATTTTGTATGGATGTGTATGTGAGCCTTGTATTGTATTATTGTGGCTTGAATGAAAGACTTCTACTAATTCCTAACTACCTAACTCCTAACTTAAGTGAGTAAACCGGAATGAGTAGAAGTCCGATATAGCTTCGGCCATGCGTGAGGATGCGGAGTCACAAGAGGTTGGCTGCAATTCCTGACTCTTAACTGGTCCGCGGCCCAAATCCCTTAAATGGGTAGCATCCCGGATTGGTGAGTCAAGTAAATCCTGGAGGTGGGACGAGAGTAGTCCCCAGGGCCAGGTCCCGACGACTTAACATGAGTAAGAGTAAGAGTAAGTAAGTATGGATCCGTAAGTATGTATGAGTATGAGTATGTATGTGTATGCATGAAGTAACGAGTAAAAGAGTAATCTCCACCCGATTAACCCGGGTGGACCAATGAAGCTAACAATATTGATATGGTGCATGTAATGTGTATGTGTAATTCAGAAAAGGTAAGTATGTATTGGATGGTTTATGTTTACTTCCTGTATGTAATGAAGTGTGTGTATGTGTGCATGTCTTGCGTAATGTATTGTAATAGAGCATGTATGCATGTATGTTGTATGAAAATGATCTGCATGTATTTGACCAAGTGGTCGGCGTACCCTCACTAGTACGCGGGGTATGCGTTATCATGCGCAGCGAAAGCTGACCCCCTAGGGAACGTTTTAGTGTGCAGGTACCCGAAGCGGATGTGGTCAAGGTAAGAGACCGGCGGCACACCCTTGTACTTAGAAAGTAAGTAGTTGTGAGGAATGGGTAGATGTAGACTCTTAGTAGTATGTATGAACTTGGAAGAGATATTATAATTGTACAAGGATCCTAGTAGACTCGGTTAAGTATATTGTATTGTATCGGATTACGGAGTAAGTATTGAATGGAGCATTGTTGTATTTGATTGATGAATGGAGTATGTAATATAGATGTGTGTACTCGGGATTCCGGTCCATCAGACCGATGTTGTATGTAGGAGTAGCCTTGTTAGTCACGTGGGTGACTAACGGCATTGTATCACCCACCGTATGTAAGTATGTATCCGCTGCGTGTATATGATGTGTAAGGAGATTGGACGGTAATCATTGTATTAATGGTAGGGGTGTTACAAATTAAGTATTGAGTTTAAGTTTATGATTGTCCTTTTGGTTTTAGTTTCGAGATTCCTTATTTAAATTCCTAGTGGATTAAGGTTCCACCACGCCTTCCGTAAGAATTAGGGACGAGAACATAAAGATCAGTAACCTTTGAGAATTTTATAAAATAATTCGTCTGAGCTAACTTGAGCTTGAAATTTGTTCCTATCTTTGTCTATGATGTTCTCTTGGCTTTAAGCGTCTTCTTCGAACCTTTAAACTTCAAAGATTCGAACCTTTAAACTCTCTCACTGTATGACCTAACATTTCTCTCTCTTTTTCTTTGTGTAATTTGAGCGATGAATTATAAGAAAAGATACCTGAAGGATTTTTATTTAACCACTCATAATATTACATAAACAAAATACAAAGGTTTTATTATATACAAAGTACTCTAATATTTTTCTACATGATGATCTTCTCCAAAGTTTCTACGAACTCTCCTCCTTATTCTTCCTTCAAGTTTTTCTTCCTACCTTGCTTGCCTTTTATAAGCATCTTGTCCCGTAACTCTCCCTTATCTCTTTACTATTTGGATGACTATTCTTCTTCTTTTTCTTGTAGCCACTAGCTAGGACGTATCTAGACTACTCTTACATTATTGGTGGGTACCTACACTAGTGGAAAAAATGTTTTTAACCACGGTTATTTTGCTTATATACCACGGTTAGGAACCGTGGTTTATGCTCCCGTCGCATATAGAAAATTGCCTATATACCACGGTTGATAACTGTCGTTTAAAAGTAGACTATATACCACGGTTTGCTATGACCGTCGTTTAAGACTGTTTTTTGACGCAGTCCTCAACGATTTTAAACGACGGTTAAGGAGAGAACCGTGGTATAAAGACCTTTTATACGACGGTTAAAGGTCAAAACCGTGGTATATTATCTATAAAATCAACGAATAAACCACGGTTATACATATAACCGTGGTTTATAGTCTATGAATTTTTTTTCAAAATCGCCGGCGATTTAGAAGCGCCGCTTCGCAGATATCAAACAGAGCACAGAAGAGAATGAAGAGGCTAGAACATGTGTTCCTTGTTTGCGATTTAGGGTTGCAAAATAATGAGTGGAGAATGGAGGCGTTGTATGTTCCTTGTTCGCGGTGGGTTGCAAAATTACCATGAAGTTGAAGAGAATGAAGAATGGAGGCGTAGGCATGTTCCTTGTTCGCCGGTTATGGTTGCGAAAATTACAGTGAGAATGAGTGAGTGAGGACGAGCATGTTCCTTGTTTGCAAGTGTAAGCTGCAAAAATTACCGAAAAACAAGAGAATGAGTGAGGACGACCATGTTCCTTGTTCGCGATTTAGGGTTGCAAAATTACCGTGAGCTAGTTAAGAGAATGAAGAAAGTTGCAGAGCATGTTCATCGGTTTGGGTTCCAAAATTACCGTGACATTGAAGAGAATGAAGAAGAAGAAGAGTGCTTCGTCGATATATAAGAGAGAAAGCGCCGCGTTAAATTTCGGCCGAAAATTAAAATTCCCGCCTAGACTATATACCACGGTTGATCAAAAAACCGTGGTTTAATATAGTAAGATGTGCAATATAATGACGGTTGCCTCGGAACCGTGGTATATAGGTACCCTATATACGACGGTTCTCCAAGAACCGTGGTATATTCACTCCGGCATGTACTATATACCACAGTTGCCCTGAAAACCGTGGTATATAACTAACCTATATACGACGGTTCCGGAAAAACCGTGGTATATGCGCTTGGTATGCACCTTAATGACGGTTGCTATTAAAACCGTGGTTATAAACTTTAAACCACGGTTTTCCATTTAACCGTGGTTTAAACGCCGTCATTAAAAACATTTTTTCTACTAGTGCTACTACATTATTACACACCTACTACATTATTACACATACTATTCCCGCCTTGTAGATGAAGTTTTATTATTACACATGCTACATTATTGGTAGATACTATTCAAATACTATTCCTGCCTTACAGATGAAGTTCCATTATTGATATCTTGTATTTTGTGTTTTCTCATATACTCTGGTCTCCTGGCTGGCACGTGTCATGTCCTAGAGCTTGACATAGTTTTTGATGTGTTTCTTTGGTGATGTAGATTATGTGCTGGCGAACCTTTTCTGTCATTTCATACATGGATTCTATTTCACTTCCACCTCTTATCAAGATTATCCATTTGTCAGTCCCTTTTAACAGTCTGAACCTTTTCTCAGCTTCATTTTCCAAGATTCCAGCTACAGTCTTGAAGCCTAGTGCTCTTCTTAGCTGAATCCAATCGTCATTAACTTCTGGCATAGCCATCCATGGTTGATTACTATTATACTCATGCTTATAGGTTCTTACCTCATATCCAATAAGGACAATACTGATAACTTCTATTATATTATTATCAATCTTTTCTGGAGAAATATGATAAAATCGACAAAATATATATCTTCCATGAAAATGGGATTTTAACTCTTTGTATAAATCTGCATCGATCATTGAAATTTCTTTTAAACTAGGACTAGGATACACCAATCCTAAATATCCCGTTTTAAAAACATTGAAAATCATATTCAATCTGCATATCTTTCAAAACTTATCCTTAAATAAAATTGAGTATGATCAGGAAATATATTTTCTATATTCGCAATCCATAAATAATTTCAAGACCTTCTCTAGATGGCAAATATTCTTTATGAATTTAACTTTACTGTTGAGTATATTGCAGGAAAAGATAATTATCTTGCCGACTTTCTTAGCAAGCCCATGCAGAATGAACCTTGAAGAGGTTCTAGCAAAAATACAGAAATGTCAAAATAATACAGAAGAATATCAAAAATAACTTGACCAGCTTCTTGAGCAAGTTCAAGCGGGATACCAGAAAATATAGATTGAATCAGATATGATCCAAGAAGTATCAAATATGATCCGAGACAGTTACAGAAAATATAGGTAAAACACCAATTTACAGAGATACATAATTTATTTACTGAAAGTTTGAAAAGGTTTTTTTTAAAGCGAATCTTTTGAAATTTCAAATACTTTAAGTTTACGACCGTGCTATGCACAAACTATTTTCCAACAGTTATCTTATGAAAAAGAATAATCTCTAGTAGTAAAATATATTAGAGAAGGTGTTGAAATTATTTATGGATTACGAAATACATAAAATATATTTCTCGATCATATTGGATTTTATCAAAGGATAAGTTTTGAAATAAATACAGATCCTAATATAATTTTCAATGTTTTTGAAACAGGATATTTAGAATTGGTATATCCTAGTCATAGTTTAAAAGAAATTTCAATGATCGATGCAGATTTATACCAAGATATAAAATCCCATTTTCATGGAAGATATATATTTTGTCAATTTTATCAGATTTTTCCAGAAAGAATTGATAATAATATAATAGAAGTTTTTAGTGTTGTCCTTATTGGATATGTCGGCAAGAACCTATAAGCAAGAATATAATAACAATCAGCCATGGAAGGCTATGCTAGAAGTTAATGACAATTGGATTCAACTAAAAAGAGCACTAGGCTTTAAGACTGTAGTTGGAATCCTGAAAAATGAAGCTGAGAAAGGGTTTGGACTGTTAAAAGGGACTGGCAAGTGGATGAAGTGAAAAAGAATTCATGTATGAAATGACAGAAAAGGTTCGCCAGCACAGAATCTACAACACCAAAGAAACACATCAAAAACTATGTTAAGCTCTGGGACATGACACGTGTCAGCCAGGAGACTGGAGTATGTGAGAAAGCACAAAAGACGAGATATCAATAATGGAACTTCATCTGTAAGGCGAGAATAGTATTTGAATATTATTTACCAATAATGTAGCATGTGTAATAATAAAACTTCATTAACAAGGCGGGAATATTATGTGTAATAATATAGTAGGTGTGTAATAATGTAGTAGGTATCCACCAATAATGTAAGAGTAGTCGAGATACGTCCTAGCTAGTGGCTATAAAAGAAAAGAAGGAGAATAGTCACCCAAATAGTAAAGAGATAAGGGAGAGTTACGGAGAAGTTGCCTATAAAAGGTAAGCAAGACAGCATGAGAGGAGAACAAGAAAAACTTGAAGTAAGAATAAAGAGGAGAGTTCTTAGAGTCTTTGGAGGTAGAAAAATATTAGAGTCATTTGTAATATAATAAAACATTTGTATTTTGTTTATGTAATATAATGAGTGGTTAAATAAAAAATTCATTCGGGGTATTGTAACACCCCTACCGCTAATACCGTCATTACCGTCCAATCTCCTTATACATTCGTACTCACGCAGCGGATACATTCATACTCAACGGCGGGTGGTACAATGCCGCTAGTCACCCACGTGACTAACAAGGCTACTAATACATACAGCATCGGTCTGATGGACCGGAATATCCGAGTACTACTCAATACAATACATACTCTCATTACATGCTGAGTACTACCATACTCCATTCGATACAATACTCCATTCAATACCATACTCCATTCAATACAATACTCCACAATTCCGTACAAGATAATACACTACGCATACCGAGTTTACTAGGTTCCAAAATCAGTACAGTACTTCTCCCAAATTCATACACACTCACTAGAGTCAATCTGCTACCCATTCCTCACAAACTAGATATTTCTAATTACAAGGCGCGCCTCCGGTCTCTTACCTTGACCGTATCTGCTCCGGGTACCTGCACACTAAAAACGTTCCCCCGAGGGGGTCAGCTTTCACTGAATATGATAACCGCATACCCCGCATACTAGCGAGGGTACGCCGACCATTTGGTCGAATACATGCAATTCATTTGCAATACATACATACATTCATACATACATACATGCTTTCATTCACGATATTACAATACTACACAAGATATACATACATACGTACAGTACCATACATGCTTGGAAGACAATACAAGTCAACCAATACTTACTTACCGTCTTCCAGAATGCACATACACAATACATACCCATTACATATCCAATACGCGATACGGAGATACACTTCTCCAATACCTACAAAGGTCCAGTTAGCTTCATTACACACCCGGGTTAATCGGGTGTTCGATACTCTTTTACTTCCGGTCAATGACTTACAATAGTCAAGACCGATACACATACAATACTTACTTCTTACATACTTCACTTCAAGTTAAGTCGGTATGACCTCTGGGCAGGGATTACTACATCCCACCACCGGGCTTTAGGGTGGCCCACTAATCCAGGATGCTACCCATTCAAGGGAATTGGTCCAAAGGAAAGATTATAGCCAGGATTCGGATCCAACCTCTTGTGTTTCCTTATCCTCACGCGTGGCCGAAACTATATCGGACTTCTACTCATTCCATTTACTCATTACTCAAGTTAGGAGTTAGAATGTTAGGAATTAGTAGAAGTCAATACTTCATTTCCATACATACATACAATACTCAAGTACACAATACTTGCACATACTTCTCAATTCCATTCATTCATTTCATGAATTATACAAACTAATTGTTCAAAGAAATACAACAAACAGATAGTTCAAACACAGTTAAGTGCATCATAAATCCGATTCGTGCATTTATCTTATTGGTGATCACATAAGCACACAAATCGGGGTAACCAGGTTAGGATACAGAGCATGAAGAAATCATACCGTTCACCGTTGTATCCGCACTACCGGCTCCTTCGAGGATCAACTATTGGATTCCTATACATACATGAAGTAGTATGATCAATGGTCTATTATTGATCTAACTTACTCCTTCATTGATATTCTCAATGTTTACTTACTCCTTTACATTCATACTTGGTTATAAAACCATTCTTTTCCTCATTACTTCTTAAGCTTGCTTCCTTACTCATTTACTTACTTTCTTACCATTACTACTTCATTAATGGTGTGTTACTACAATATATGCATATGTGTATATAGGCTTATATACATGTATATATGATTACTATAATCATATAATTAAAACAATTTTTTTTTGACTCGACCGGACTTGCGACGACCTTGCAAGTCCGGTCCATTCCAGTAGGTTACATCGTGTGAAAATTCCAGGGCCGACCGACCTTGCAAGTCCGGTCCCAAGTCGGTCCATTCCAGTAAGTTTCGTATTTGAAAATTTTAGCCCGACCGACCTTGCAAGTCCGGTCGCAAGGTCGGTCCATTCCAGTAGCTTGCATTACGGGAATTTTTCTGGCCGACCGAACTTGCAAGTCCGGTCGCAAGTTCGGTCCATTCCAGAAGGTTTCTGACGGGAGAAATTTCTGGTCCGACCGAACTTGCAAGTCCGGCGCAAGGTCGTCGACTCCAGAAGGTTTCCCGTCTTGTAAATCTGGGCTCGACCGACCTTGCAAGTTCGGTCCTAAGGTCGGTCCGGCCCAGTACTTCAGTTTTAAAATCTGTTTTTGGGTGTTTTTTTACCATTGTTTCCCCAATCTTGACCAATACTTTCCTACATGTTTACCACTCATTACACTAAATCACCTTAGTTCATACACCAAACTTGCTACTCAATCCTTACATTCACTTACACATTTTCCCTCACTTCTTCTCAACACTTATACTAGTTCCCTTTTCACCAATGCTACAGATTTTGCTCTTTCCTCAAATGCTACAGATTTTCAACCTAACCTTTATCATTCAATACTCTTACTACCAATACCACTACTAATATCCTCATTACATTACCTTCCACTCAATCCTTCCCATTATCTAGCTCCTTTCAAATCTGTTACAAAGTGGTTTACTTCACACTTTAGGCCTCCAAGCACACCTAGTTTCTCCTAGTTCCTCCAATGCATTATACTACTTCTTGCTACAGATTTTACACTTTCACATACTCATACTACAAGTACCAATCCATAGTTACTAAATATCTCCACTAACTTCAATACACACCTTGGTTCTCCCATTTACCAAGTCATCCATAATTGTACATATTCCTACCAAATTTTGCCATAGCTCATCTACTTTTCTTACTTAGCCACACATACACTTCTTACCAAATTCATGCCTATTCTAGCCACACCCATACAAGGGTCCTACCAGCAATCAATACAATACCAATTCATCAGTACTTCCTCAATCCACAATATTAATACACATACACATTACATTTGGCTCCAAAGCCTACAATTCAAATACTTGCTCCTAAATACTTGAACTTCACAATCCTTAATACTAATACAAGGTTTTGGTTCTTTAAATATTTTACCCATTCCCATTACTCTAATGCAATAGAATTTAACATTAGGAAGAGCTCTTACCTTGAGCTTATACTCCCTTCTTTCTTTCACCTTTTTCCTCCTTCTTCCTTTCTTGCCTCAAAATCGGCTACATGGGGAATGGAGTTGCCAAACTCCATTCCCATCACCCAATGTACACAAATAAGTGCAATTAAAATGCTAACCCTTAAATTAACACTAATTCATTGGAGTGTTTAGAATACAAATTCTAGGGTTTACCTTGGAGTGTTTTTAGGAGGGGTTTTAGCCCTTAGTTCAAGAAGGTGATTCCACCACCATTGCAAGGTTGATATTATGCTCAAAAGAGAGAGAGAGAACAAGGCATTACACAAGGGTAAAAATCGGCTACCAAAGGAGATGAAGAAAACTTAAGGTTTTCATGGAGATTTTTACCTTGTTGGAAAGAGGAGACTCCAAGCTCCATAATGGTGCTTTTCTCTTTGAATGGGGTATACCCACGAAAATGAACTTCCTCATTTTGAAATTCCGAAAAGAGGGAAGTGTAGAGAGAGTGAGGGGAGTTCAAATATGTAGTTATTTTGTGGTTGGAGCTCAAATGGAGGTAGAGCAAGGAGGAGAAGATGAGGTTGCCATTGGAGCTCTTGTGGAGCTTTCAAAATCGCAGCCCAAGGGAGGAGGAGAGAGTACGGTGGGGAGAAGGAAGGAAAGAGAGGGTGAGTGAGATGAGAGAGTGAGGTGAGAGAAAAGGGTAAGTACCCCTTTTACTTTATCACTTTTAGCTTTTTGCTCTCTTATTTAATTAGCTAGTTACATGTGTGTGTGAGGGAGTTATTTGACTGATAAAAACCGGCCTCCACTGTTATACTAGCTGGAGCAGTTTTTCGTCTTTTACAGAAAACGCTCGTTATTTTACCGGTTTAGGTACTATTCACTAACCGGGCCCGTTTTCCGGATTTCCTCGTTTCTTTTTTTTTATTGGTTATAAGCTTCCATAAATGCTTAATAACTATTATTTAATGATTCATAATTTTTACGGGTCTGTTTGACCACTTAAAGTCACGTTTTCGGGTTTCCTCAAAAAACGTGCGCTAAAGCTCTTTTAGCGTTTTAATACATTCTTGGATCCGTTTTTTCGGGAATCGTTCCCAAATATTATTTAGGTCTTATTAAACCTTTAGAATCCATATAATACGCTAACCGAGGTCTCATACCTCCTATGGTTATTTAACTTATTTAGCGTTTTTCGCTTTTAAGCGTTTCTTTATTTCTTTCGGATTTATTTTCCCTTACCAATACTTCTTAATCATTATTGACTCTTAAATACCTATTCGGATAATTTAATCGCCATATATAAGGTCGGGGTATTTCAATCTACCCCCCTTAAGAACTTTGTCCTCAAGTTATTCGAGGTTTTGGGATATACTATATACTTACCCTTTAACTTGTCTAGTGCCAACGTCATACATCCTTCCTCCTTACGATTCCCAAATCCATCCCTCAGGTTCCTACATACCATACTATACCAATCTAATAGTTACTCCAATCCGCACTACTACTAACTATCCGGTTCCTCATTACCAAGCTCATACATACATACAGTGCAAAGCTATCCCCCAAAGCAATGCAATACACATACAATCCCTCAGGCACCAAGGTCATCTAGACACAGGACTCCTCTATGTCCCGCTGCCTTGGAATAATACAACATACTACCTTACTATCTTCTTCGGTACACCCTTCTAGCAGATCCTCATTCTCCATACTAAAGGAAATTCTTTCACTACTACCAATTAAAATTTTCTAAAACACACAACTTCAAATTCCAATTTATATTCATTACTTCTATCCTATGTGATTCTTGTGACCACTTAAGGGGAGCTTCAAGAATCGTTCAACCCTGATGTGATCAGCATCAGTGTTGAACTATCTTTCCACCCCAATTTGTGTTCGGTTTCCCTCGATCTGATCAGGATCAAGTTCGACTTCCCACATCAGTTTCAAGCAAACAGATAATTCAATCATCTTCATTTTCTACCTTTTTACTCTTCCTAGTCATAATTACAATTTCATACAACTCCAAAGGATGGAATCCAGTCCATCAACCATTCTCAATCTACTTCCCAAATACTTTCCTCGGAATTCGATGCCTAAGTGCTCATTTCATTACCCTTCTCCACTTTCTTCGTTGCCCTCTATTATCTCTACTGTTCGGACTAGGGAATACCGTACTCATGAAATTCAGTTGTCCTCAATTTACTTCCAATAACGTACTTACGAATACACCACTCGTGGGTTACATTCCTCTACTACTCATAGTCAATTCGTACTACTTCTTTAAGAATACAATACTTGTGGAGCTCCGTCCACTACTCATTCTCGATTGTATCAAGACAATCACCTAGGGAGTTCAATTTCCTCTAGGTTCTACATCGGTTTTATACCGACTCTTGCATTGTAGTGCCATGTCTAACTTCAAATAGACACCCACTACAGGGATTATCATTTCCCCAAGAGTTACTCTACTCCTCTTTACTAATACTTTTACACTGGGGTTACAAGATGGGTATATTCAACCTATGGTATTCGCATCTCTCGTGATTAATTACCACAGTTACCATATGAATGAATACGTATGTTTATTTAACATAAGTACCAATCATTAAATAAATTCTCATTTGTGCTATGCACATTACAGTTTCTGTGTTTTGTTCATGAAACTTACATTAAGCGGTTTTCGCTCTACCCCCTTAAAGGGATTACGCCCACGTAATCTACCATATGTTACTATTAAACATTGGTTTACTCGATTTGGGCAATCTGAAGCATTTAGCTCATTACGATATACTATACAATATGCTCTGGTCAAAGGGTCTTAACCATACCAATGGTTTAGTCCTTGCACCGAGGACTCCTATATGAGTTTATTTAACTCATAATTAATTCTGTTCTAGCCTATTAGGCTTCAAGGCATTAATAGCCATTCTTTCATACTTGCTAGGTGTATTACATTTCCTAGCTAGGGCCCACTAGCTTCTGCTGCGCGACCCTGATAACTTGGGTTACTCACCCTTCATGTTATCCTTAATGTGCTATACATCACCTTTTTATCCCTCTATTGTGGAAATAAGGTTTACTAACAGTGTGGTATTCTTTTATAACTGCTTGAACTCAATGAGTTTTAGATTGTAACCAGCTCTCTGGTAATCTATTATACATATTATTCGTACTCCCACGATTATTCACTAAGTTCCTCCGACTTGTTGTCGGGCGAGGTTAAGTCACTACCTAGTTGCAGTGCTTCCTCTGTTGCCACTAGCTTCTGAATAATACCAGTTCTTCTGGTTCAGTACAAGTGTTCTTTGCTTGTATGACCTTGCATTCTCAATGCGTCGGTCCGAGTGACTTTCTTCAGTCTTCTTCTCACCTTTTATTCCAATGGAATTCACATCTTGTGATTGTTAGTGTGCTTACACTTTTCGTGCTTCTTTGGCCTTAGGCCGCACGGTTTGTTGCTAAGCTTGCTTGACTGGCTTATGCCATGTTGTTGGTGAAAGAAGGGTTTACTACGGTTTACATTTCCATATTCCTAGCTATCGCATTAGATCATTACTGCGCGAGTGCAATACCAAAACACTCAGTCATACAGAGTGCAGAGGCGTAAACGCTTGGCAGTGAATTACTTATGTGATAGGGATGAATATTTCTGCTTGTCATCTCATGCTTATACTTCGTGTCCTTGCTTAACTACTTCCTCATAGCGGTCGCTTATTGCGCACCGTATTCTCACTCATTATACACATCGTTCTACACGATTTCGTTACTGTGGTAGTTTGTCTTTACTCATTGCCATTGTCATTGGCACCATTTCCTTATGGTGTGAATACACTAGGAGGTTCCTAGTTCACGTATATGACGGTCGTCGTAGCATACCGCAATACCATTATCTTCCCCTTGTGGGGATGTTTTATTTCAGTTTAGGTTTCATGTGTAGGTTAGCTTACCTCGCATTACTTCCTCATTCACGATATAGTTTGCCAAATAACTTGGTTGACCAAGGATGAAGTGGTTTATCGGGTTACAAGCTCTCTTGAGCGCCGGTCATTCATGGTGTGCAATGTGCACACTCATTGATTGTTTTTGACAATTACTGTCTCCATGGTGCTGAGCATTGACCATAGGCTCTAGCTATGCGGTTTTACTTTTGCATGTACATTACCGGGACATCCCCAAAACTTCAAGGGTTTTCTGGTCCCGTTCTCCAATTAAAGAGTATTCTATCACAGGTAGGTGAAAGTTCCCGTTGAGGGGTGTGTTTCCACTCATAGGTCTCGTGATAGGGTTTACCATGTAAGTATTTATACCATGGTTCACCACATGATTGGGTGCATAAGGAGTATACTTACTCCTTCGAGTTTCGATTCTCTAAAGGGATGTGCTTCTACAGTTCACAGCCTCTTGTAGGCGTAGTGGTTTGGAAATCTCATTTCCTTATTCGTTGTCTCTTGGCAATATTTATGCACGAGTTTTGTTGTTATAGTGGATGGAAGCCTTTCCTAAGGGTTCACATCTTCACCACATTGGTGGTCTTTGGTTAACGAGAGATACCTTTCCTCGAGTTTCTTATAGTGTCCAAGCGTGGACTAGGGCATTGTTGGCGCTATTACCATTCCTGTGCCCCTGTGCTACCATTGTTACAGAAGGTATGAAGGTAGTTAAAAGCTTGTCAGCTGTATACTAGGCTGATGCTCTAGTGACAGTGACACTGAGTTGACCATTACTCCAAGCCACTCAGGATGTTGGGTTAAAACTGATGGTCCAGTTGTTGATTTCTTGTCGTATGAGACAATATCTCTTGCAAGTCTTATTATCCACTGGTGTGGTTTTGCAACCATTTCAGTTTACACAACGTATTTGGTTTGTGGCCATTAAGCCTTATTGCTGCAAGCTATGCTCTTTGCAAGCTGCTTACACATGTTTCTACTCCATGTATACCCCGTAGGTTGGAGGTATTACTAGGCTCCATGGTAAGTCGTGACATCACGCTTCCGTTCATAGGAGACCCTTTAGGCAAGCTGATGCTAATTTAGGGTATTTCCTGTTAAGTGAAATCCCTTCGGTGTTCTAACCGAATATTTGTTCTAGCTTCCGTGCTCTTATCAAGACACTTGTTCGACTGCTGTTATCTCAGACACCCTTCAAGGATTGCCCCTGGGTGCCGTTGGATCACGCCGTTACGTCCGGCTGATGTTTATGACATGGTGTTGTCCCTTATATATCGTCTTATGGTGTTGTATTAAGCTATTCCCTTTAGGTTTTATACGTCTCCCTCGTTGGGTAGACTGTTTTACTTGCTCCTAGCGCTTGAGACTAGGTTTAATATTCCCTTCAATGATGGATTTACTTCATGGTAATCTCGTGGTTGCTCTTGGGAGTTCTATCCCATTTGTCGAGCATTATAGTGCTCATGTTTAGGCAGTGGCCTTACTGTGTTAGGCTGGGTATACTTTCCAGCTGTCATATATTTCTTGATGTCTTTGAGACATATCCATTGTCCATACCGACTAGTCTGTGCTCTCTGCACTTCCTAGTCCTTACTCCTTATCTTCAGATGGATTCTCTGAGTTCCTTTATGCTTAATTGTCTGAGGTGTCCAGTTGTTCTGGTTTGAACTTACTGATGGTCCGTAGAACGGAGTCGACTACTTCCCGTGTTTCGTACACTACATGTATACATACGTGGGGTCCATGTTGATACGTTACCACTTACCCAACTATATGTCAGGCCCGCAAGCTCCTTCGGAGTGCAGTTGTCCCACATCCCGTAATCGGGTACACTCGTAGTGTTCGTCACACGCCTAGGTGAAGTATTCTATTGTCAACTCCTCTTGTATCATTCCATGATACTCACCGTAATTCTGCTGATTTGGTTTTAAAATCCAAGGTTTTTAAACGAAGTTGTGGTTTGGAAAGAAGAATTCGGGTTTGAAACAATGGTTCAGTGTTAACAGAAATCTCCCATGGCACAGCCATGCTTGAGGTCTTGACCAAGTCTAGCTTCATGCTGACTGGTATGAGGTTAAAGTAATGGTCAGGCCGTCGGGCCTTTCCAAGGTTCCATACTCCTAGTTGTTAGGATATGTGATCCTGTAGTTGCTTCTTGTAGCCACGGTACATTACTACTATGTACCTGTGGTGTGTTAGAGTTCCTTTACATATTTCTGTCCTACTGCACTTGCCGTGGCAAGTGCGTGGTACTGGTGGTTTTTTGGTAATTCTATGCGATCACGGTATGGTTTCCATTAGTATTTGATAGTCTTGTTGACTCTTCCCTTGATCTTATTGATCGTTGATTGGGATACTCTATCTTTTAGGTAGCTTCTTGGTGGTCTAGACATGGCCGTCGTAGGTCTGGGTACTTCTCCAATCCTTGGAGATTCCCGCTTTATTTGGTTTAGTGTTGTTCCTTGTGGCTCGTTCCCACACACTCGTGGTGGTTACTGAGCCTACCTTGTTTAGGCTCTACCCTCGTAGTCCTATCGGATTATACCCTATGGTTATTCTTTTAGTTGTCTGTGCTATATAGGCCAGGTATTGTAACCTTAATGGCGTTGTAGCTTTGGTTTAACCGCTCCTGACTATGTCCTTAGTCAGCTAGCATACCGTTGGTGGTATTATTCAAGTATTACTATCCCGTAGACTTGTGTCTTGGTTTTGTTATTGTACTTTTTCCCGTTCCTTTGCACGCTTAGTGCTGCTTTTCCTGCTGCTGGTTGACTAGCTAGGTTTCGCGACTGCTAAGCACGTCGCCCCATGCTATTGCAAGTTGTAGCCTCAACGTAGTTGGAGTGCTCGTTCAACCGCTATTGAGTGCGGGTGTTATTGTTCAGCCGGGGTTCCACCTCCGGGACTTCCAATTCTTGGAATCTACCATACGTCGGTTCTTGTTTACTGTGTGATTGCTCCACAACTGCCAGACCGGGTTTTCCCCGAGTATGAGAAGGCTTTTCTTCTCTCTGGCTCCTTTCCCCAGTTACACAATGGGGTTTGCGGTGGGCGGGACTGGTGTTGTAGGTCTCCGGTACTCACCGGGAGTTCCTAACTAGCATCTCTCTAGTGCTATCACTCAGCCCATAGCCCTAAGCTTCTAATTCCTAACTCGGTATTTCCTAAGCTCGGTACTTCCAGTCATCAGAGCGATACTTCGCTCTGATACCACTTTTTGTAACAACCCTACCGCTAATACCGTCATTACCGTCCAATCTCCTTATACATTCGTACTCACGCAGCGGATACATTCATACTCAACGGCGGGTGGTACAATGCCGTTAGTCACCCACGTGACTAACAAGGCTACTAATACATACAGCATCGGTCTGATGGACCGGAATATCCGAGTACTACTCAATACAATACATACTCTCATTACATGCTGAGTACTACCATACTCCATTCGATACAATACTCCATTCAATACAATACTCCATTCAATACCATACTCCATTCGATACAATACTCCACAATTCCGTACAAGATAATACACTACGCATACCGAGTTTACTAGGTTCCAAAATCAGTACAGTACTTCTCCAAATTCATACACACTCACTAGGAGTCAATCTGCTACCCATTCCTCACAAACTAGGTATTTCTAATTACAAGGCGCGCCTCCGGTCTCTTACCTTGACCGTATCCGCTCCGGGTACCTGCGCACTAAAACGTTCCCCCGAGGGGGTCAGCTTTCGCTGAATATGATAACCGCATACCCCGCGTACTAGCGAGGGTACGCCGACCATTTGGTCGAATACATGCAATTCATTTGCAATACATACATACATTCATACATACATACATGCTTTCATTCACGATATTACAATACTACACAAGATATACATACATACGTACAGTACCATACATGCTTGGAAGACAATACAAGTCAACCAATACTTACTTACCATCTTCCAGAATGCACATACACAATACATACCCATTACATATCCAATACGCGATACGGAGATACACTTCTCCAATACATACAAAGGTCCAGTTAGCTTCATTACACACACCCCGGTTAATCGGGTGTTCGATACTCTTTTACTTCCGGTCAATGACTTACAATAGTCAAGACCGATACACATACAATACTTACTTCTTACATACTTTACTTCCAGTTAAGTCGGTATGACCTCCGGGCAGGGATTACTACATCCCACCACCGGCTTTAGGGTGGCCCACTAATCCAGGATGCTACCCATTCAAGGGAATTGGTCCAAGGGAAAGATTATAGCCAGGATTCGGATCCAACCTCTTGTGTTTCCTTATCCTCACGCGTGGCCGAAACTATATCGGACTTCTACTCATTCCATTTACTCATTACTCAAGTTAGGAGTTAGAATGTTAGGGATTAGTAGAAGTCAATACTTCATTTCCATACATACATACAATACTCAAGTACACAATACTTACACATACTTCTCAATTCCATTCATTCATTTCATGAATTATACAAACTAATTGTTCAAAGAAATACAACAAGAACAGATAGTTCAAACACAGTTAAGTGCATTATAAATCCGATTCGTGCATTTATCTTATTGGTGATCACATAAGCACACAAATCGGGGTAACCAGGTTAGGATACAGAGCATGAAGAAATCATACCGTTCACCGTTGTATCCGCACTACCGGCTCCTTCGAGATCAACTATTGGATTCCTATACATACATGAAGTAGTATGATCAATGGTCTATTATTGATCTAACTTACTCCTTCATTGATATTCTCAATGTTTACTTACTACTACTCCTTTACATTCATACTTGGTTATAAAACCATTCTTTTCCTTATTACTTCTTAAGCTTGCTTCCTTACTCATTTACTTACTTTCTTACCATTACTACTTCATTAATGGTGTGTTACTACATATATATGCATATGTGTATATAGGCATATATACATGTATATATGATTACTATAATCATATAATTAAAACAATTTTTTTTACTCGACCGGACTTGCGACCGACCTTGCAAGTCCGGTCCATTCCAGTAGGTTACATCGTGTGAAAATTCCAGGGCCGACCGACCTTGCAAGTCCGGTCTCAAGGTCGGTCCATTCCAGTAAGTTTCGTATTTGAAAATTTTAGCCCGACCGACCTTGCAAGTCCGGTCGCAAGGTCGGTCCATTCCAGTAGCTTGCATTACGGGAATTTTTCTGGCCGACCGAACTTGCAAGTCCGGTCGCAAGTTCGGTCCATTCCAGAAGGTTTCTGACGGAGAAATTTCTGGTCCGACCGAACTTGCAAGTCCGGTCGCAAGGTCGGTCGACTCCAGAAGGTTTCTCGTCTTGTAAATCTGGGCTCGACCGACCTTGCAAGTTCGGTCCTAAGGTCGGTCCGGCCCAGTACTTCAGTTTTAAAATCTGTTTTTGGGTGTTTTCTTTACCCATTGTTTCCCCCAATCTTGACCATACTTTCCTACATGTTTACCACTCATTTAGATGTTCTAAATCACCTTAGTTCATACACCAAACTTGCTACTCAATCCTTACATTCACTTACACATTTTCCCTCACTTCTTCTCAACACTTATACTAGTTCCCTTTTCACCAATGCTACAGATTTTGCTCTTTCCTCAAATGCTACAGATTTTCAACCTAACCTTTATCATTCAATACTCTTACTACCAATACCACTACTAATATCCTCATTACATTACCTTCCACTCAATCCTTCCCATTATCTAGCTCCTTTCAAAATCTGTTACAAAGTGGTTTACTTCACACTTTAGGCTCTCCAAGCACACCTAGTTTCTCCTAGTTCCTCCAATGCATTATACTACTTCTTGCTACAGATTTTACACTTTCACATACTCATACTACAAGTACCAATCCATAGTTACTAAATATCTCCACTAACTTCAATACACACCTTGGTTCTCCCATTCACCAAGTCATCCATAATTGTACATATTCCTACTAAAATTTTGTCATAGCTCATCTACTTTTCTTACTTAGCCACACATACACCTTCTTACCAAATTCATGCCTATTCTAGCCACACCCATACAAGGGTCCTACCAGCAATCAATACCAATACCAATTCACCACTTCCTCAATCCACAATATTAATACACATACACATTACATTTGGCTCCAAAGCCTACAATTCAAATACTTGCTCCTAAATACTTGAACTTCACAATCCTTAATACTAATACAAGGTTTTGGGTTCTTTAAAATTCTACCCATTCCCATTACTCTAATGCAATAGAATTTAACATTAGGAAAGAGCTCTTACCTTGAGCTTATACTCCCTTCTTCTTTCACCTTTTTCCTCCTTCTTCCTTTCTTGCCTCAAAATCGGCTACATGGGAATGGAGTTGCCAAACTCCATTCCCATCACCCAATGTACACAAATAAGTGCAATTAAAATGCTAACCCTTAAATTAACACTAATTCATTGGAGTGTTTAGAATACAAATTCTAGGGTTTACCTTTGGAGTGTTTTAGGAGGGGTTTTAGCCCTTAGTTCAAGAAGGTGATTCCACCACCATTGCAAGGTTGATATTATGCTCAAAAGAGAGAGAGAGAGAACAAGGCATTACACAAGGGTAAAAATCGGCTACCAAAGGAGATGAAGAAAACTTAAGGTTTTCATGGAGATTTTTACCTTGTTGGAAAGAGGAGACTCCAAGCTCCATAATGGTGTGCTTTTCTCTTTGAATGGGGTATACCCACGAAAATGAACTTCCTCATTTTGAAATTCCGAAAAGAGGGAAGTGTAGAGGAGAGTGAGGGGAGTTCAAATATGTAGTTATTTTTGTGGTTGGAGCTCAAATGGAGGTAGAGCAAGGAGGAGAAGATGAGGTTGCCATTGGAGCTCTTGTGGAGCTTTCAAAATCGCAGCCCAAGGGAGGAGGAAGAGGGAGAGTACGGTGGGGAGAAGGAAGGAAAGAAAGGGGTGAGTGAGATGAGAGAGTGAGGTGAGAGAAAAGGGTAAGTACCCCTTTTACTTTATCACTTTAAGCTTTTTGCTCTCTTATTTAATTAGCTAGTTACATGTGTGTGTGAGGGAGTTATTTGACTGATAAAAACCGGCCTCCACTGTTATACTAGCTGGAGCGTTTTTCGTCTTTTACAGAAAACGCTCGTTATTTTACCCGGTTTAGGTACTATTCACTAACCGGCCCGTTTTCCGGGATTTCCTCGTTTCTTTATTTTTATTGGTTATTAAGCTTCCATAAATGCTTAATAACTATTATTTAATGATTCATAATTTTTACGGGTCTGTTTGACCACTTAAAGTCACGTTTTCGGGTTTCCTCGAAAAACGTGCGCTAAAGCTCTTTTAGCGTTTTAATACATTTCTTGGATCCGTTTTCTTCGGAATCGTTCCCAAACATTTTAGGTCTTATTAAACCTTTAGAATCCATATAATACGCTAACCGAGGTCTCATATCCTCCTATGGTTATTTAACGCTTATTTAGCGTTTTTCGCTTTTAAGCGTTTCTTTATTCTTTCGGACTTATTTTCCCTTACCAATACTTCTTAATCATTATTAGACTCTTAAATACCTATTCGGATAATTTAATCGCCATATATAAGGTCGGGTATTTTAGAAACAATGTTGGTGCTCATAAAAAACATAAAATGTACTCCCTCCGTCCCCTAAATTGATGTCTTGTTTGCTTATGACATATTTTCTACTTTAATATTAAGCATATAAGATAAAATAATTATATTAAACTAAATTTTATAATAAATAGTTATCATGTGGAATCATATGTAAAACTTAAATTTTTAAAATATTACTTTGTATGTCAAATATTGAACTCAAACAAAATGTACAAATAATAAAAAGACGGCAATTAAGGACGGAGGCGATACATATTGGTGTCGTTTGGGGACACAGCTTCTCAAGCTTCCAGCAGCTGACAACTTCTCAATTTTAAAATCAGCAGGTTTCCATAACACCCAAAACCAACAGCTGACAGCTTTTACAAAATCATCAGCTGACAGCTTCTCAAATTCCCCTCTACTTTTTAAAAACAATCCACCAAACACTAAACCAGCAGCTCAGCTCTGTAAAACAAAGCAAAGCTTCTCAATTTCCAGAAGCAGAACCCAGCAGCAGCCCCCAACAGCGGTCCCCAAACGAACCCACTATAAAAGAATATTAAATCGTACAACTGTTGACTACTACATTTTTAGAAAAACAATATCTCCAGCGAATTGATTGATGTCACCAGTTCAAAAATCACAGCAAGCTATGCTATCAGGTGTCCACATCACAGAATTAAACTTGACAGCTCCTATACCTACGTCCTTGAATTCGCAAATTCTCACCAGAAGGTTCTTGATTATTTCCTTTCAAATGATTCACGTCACCTGATAATTAGAAAAAAATTCTAATTTGTGGCATCTGTTTGCCCTAACATTTAATAACCTTACTTATTAATAAGTGTAATTCTTTATTTACTATATAAAGATTCTAATTCATAAAATTTTATAAAAAATTAATAAATTACAAAAAATGTAAAGATAATAAAAAATTTAAATTCATTGATATATCAACTGAATTTATAAGAAATGAAAAAACATACGTATAAATATAAAAATTAGAAATATAAAAAAATATAAAATATAATATATTATTTAGATGTTACAAATCTAACTAAAAGTATACATAATAGTGAAGAGCATGAAATTCAATTCTATATTATTACTTAAAATATTTTCAGTAAAGTTTATAATGTTTAAATAATGTGAACCATTTTTATTAATAAATAGACTTTTTTAAAAAATATTTAGTGCTACATAACAGAAAAAGTTATTTTTTTGATATTGAAAAAACATTTTAAATGATTATGTTAATTTGTGAATTAACAAGGGATTGATGTGAGCGGTTTTATATATTTTTTCAAAGTTTGATATAAATATAATCGACAAGATACTTGTAATCATACTCATAAGATATACGTATATAACGTGTTTACTAAGACATCCAGGACATCCAGAGAGGACGGAGCAGCCGGCGCGCAGGTATGTTTTTTTTTTTCCTTTTTCTTTTATGCGCGCACACAGCCGGTTAATGATTTTTTTTATTTTTTTTTCTTCCTTAAATAAAAACTTTAGATTGTTATAACTTTTAATATATAAGTCCAAAATGAAAAAAAAAATTATATCATTGTTCATCTAAATTCAAGTTCTTCAAAACAAGATCAGTCATGGAATATTTTTGACAACTTTTAAAAAAAAATTATTTTACATGTATACCATGATATTTTAATGTTAGGGTATATGTACATATTTTAATGTGAGAATGTACATGTTTTAATGTGACGATGTACATGTTTAAATGTGAGAATGTACATGTTCTTTATGAACATCTGTACATGTTTGTATGGTCATATGTACATGTTTGTATGGTCATATGTACATGTTTGTATGGTCATATGTACATGTTTGTATGACCGTCTGTACAAGTATTCTTCCTTATATGTACAGGTTTTAATTTAAGGATGTACATATTAATGATTCGTACAGGTTTATATGACTATCTATATGTTTTAATGTGAGAATGTACATGTCTTCACATGAGGATGTACATGTTTTAGTGAACATTTGCACAGGTTTGTATGACTATCTGTACAAGTTTTCTTTTACGTTTTATGCTCCATACATGTAAAATAATTTTTTAAAAGTTGTCAAAATATATCCATGACTGATCTTGTTTTGAAGAGTTTGAATTTAGCTGAACAATGATATAATTTTTTTTCATTTTAAACTTGTAGATTAAAAGTTACATTATTTTAAATTTAGAAGTGTCGGGGCGCTAAAAAAAGAAAAAAGAAAGGGAGAGAAGCGTCAGGGGATGTAGCCTTATTTGGCTACAAGCAGTTGTAGGCAAGACACGCTGGTTTACTAATCACTAGCCAACCTCTAGCTCTTTGTCTAGCGTACTAAAACAATTTTACAAAAAATGAATGAAGGATACCATATTTTAAAGTATATCAGTCATCTCTGAAGATCAGGGTGCTTTTATTCCGGGGAGGCTTATTAATGACAATATTATCATAGCCCATGAATTCATCTATACTATGAAAACCTCTTAGGCGTCTAGAAGGGGATAGTTTTCCTTGAAACTTGACATGACCAAGGCTTTAATAAAGTGAAGTGGCCTTTTGTCTTGGCGGTCTAGAAGTACGGGTTTTCAGGAGAGGTGGATTAAGGTGGTGAAGAAGTGCCTAACATCGGTCTCTTTTGTGGTCCTCATCAATGGTATACCAGGGAATTATTTTCATCCGCAGAGGGGTATTCGACAAGGTGATCCTCTCTCACCTTACCTTTATGTCGTTGTGTGGAGGTTTTCTCTATGGCGCTTCAGGTTGCAGCCGCTTCAAGATCTATCAATGGTTTTTCTTTTCAAGATCTGGGATTTGACGTTACCAATCTTTTTTTTGAGGATATGATTGTGTTATCTTTTGGTCGTGATCAACTTTATAAGGGTAATTGAGGAATTCAGAGTATCTTCCAGGCAAAGTATTAATATTGAAAGTCACGCTCCTGTTTTTTTCCATCTATTCTCCCAGGTTTTTTAGAAATTAGGTTTCCCGCATCTTTGGAATTAAAGAAGTCCCAGATCTTGGCTTTTACCTTGGCTTCTCGAGTTGTGCTGGCAGTACTCAAGTCACTGGTAGACATTGTTTGCTTTGTCACAGCTCGTGGTTTTGTTTCTAAGGGTCAACTAGTTACACCACAAAACACAGGTTGCACGGGGGAGTGGTGTGCCACAAAATTGTCTCACATCGGTTGGAGGGGAGAATGAAACATTCCTTATAAGGGTGTGGAGACTTCTCCATGGTAGACGAGTTTTAGGGCTAGGGAACCCGGAACAAAACTGTGCGACCTGCGTGCCAGACCAGACAATATCACAATAATGGGTACTTGGGGATGTTACATTATGGTTTGCTAAATGTAAGATTGTACACAATAAGGTTCGCTCCTTTGAGCATGGAACTGACCAAACAAACTTCTTCTTGATATGGCTCTTTCGGCTAGTTCAGTTAGATCTCAGCTATCCATTGAGGAGAAGGATCATGTAAGTGTTAATCTTCGGGTTATTGTCGATGGTAGCACGTTTTGTAGGAACTCGGATGGGGCCATGGTGGCGGCTGGGATTGTGAAGGAGAAAGTGCCCTGGTAACCTCAGATTGCTGAGGCTAAGGCTGTTTTTCTTGGCGTCGACATCACTGTTAATATTATTAGAAAAAACAGAATTAGTGACAGGACAAATCCGTCTTTAATCCTTTGCTAAACGTGTCTAGTCTAATGCTTTCAAGGTAACATGGAAGCATCCTCTGTTATTTTCTTTTCAGCACCGGCCCCCCTCGAAACTTTTGAAAATTTGTCAAATGCACTTATAAATTTTTGAAAAAGTACAAAATGATATAATATTTTTAAAAGTGATAGTGTCAATGATATTCCAGCTTGTATTAATAACGTTATTTAATAATTAATCTCCCGATTTTTTTTTTTAAAAAGACTCGTGTCAGACACACAGGTTGTAACTAAGTAATGATCAATAATCCTAACTCTCTCACGGATTAATCACATTAAGATTAGTCCTTTAATTATTACCGTAGTTTGCAAGTAAACAAAAATTGAAGCTCAAAGAAAAAAAAAATTCATAGTCGAATAGATCATTAAACAGGTTTAAAATCTATATACCCTAGAACTCGCATCCAAATTAATGGAAATGAAACACTGTCCGTCTTCATATCTTTAATTGGTTGTTGTGCCCCAGTGTATTCGTCTGCCACCCAAACTCTTCAGATCTCTCTCTAGTTTGCCCTCTGTACTCTACAACTATCTTCATTCATCTCAGATGAAAAGGCACCCCTTATCTGTATTTTTATAATTTATGTTTATATGAGAATTGATTTATTTTAGGTGAAAGGTAAATAAAAAATTATAAAACTCAATTCTTCATCACGGTGACGCAATAAGCAAATGAAGTTGAAACAGATAATGTGATACTGTTGAAATTGTGTCGAAAACACATATGTCCGATTTCGAACACACATGCTGAGGGATATGTCAACACCGGTTTTCTACAAGAAAGGAAAAACAGAGAATTATAGGGATGCGGCGGCCGCTTTATAAAATGAGAAAAAAGGGTTTGAATATGAGATATATCGCACGCACCGCATTGATGAATAGCGGCGGCGGCGGCAAAACTCCACATGCATTAAAGTCGATCTCTCAGCATCGAGTTTCCGCACGAGGGGAATTTCAGAGCACAAACCTGAATCGATCATACCACCTTTCCAGATTGAATACGGCGCACAGCATACACGACACAGAGAATAATTCATCGGCTCCACCACCTTTTGTCACTGCAGAGAGAAGAATAATTCACCGGCTCCACCATATCTTTTGTCATAATTAATGGATCAACGCGCAGACCAGCTGGGGAGCGAATATGTAGATTAGGACTTTTGTAATTCAAGTTTTCTCCGCCTTTTCTTTTATCTGTTCAATATCTTTCTCTTCTGTTATTTTTGTTTATGAATTTATGAGGGAGTAGGTGTATTTAAGTTAAGCTAATTCCCGAGTGAAGCTAATCTAATTCTGTGTAAATCTTCCGCTACTTTGGTTTAACTCCAGATTTGTTTCATTGTGATTCTTTATCCAATTATTAAAGTTTCTTTCTAGTTCTCCAATCAACACACGTCATAACTAAAATATAGAAATTTAAATCAATTAACTACTAGAATTATGATTTATCTAACAACTCGTCTTTTATGCAGTGGCGGACCCAGACTTTAAAACCTGTAAGGGCCAGTTGTGGACCAAAAATTTTGTTTACGGGAGTAAAATTTTTTTGACACTATCTCACTTTAAAATAATATGTTATTTTGTATTTTTCAAAAATTTATAAGGTCATTTAACTAATTTTCAAAAGTTTCACGGGATTGGAGCCTCATCCGCCTCTAGTGGAGGCACTTTTATCGAATAACAATCTGTCAAACAAAATATTAAAAATTAAATAAAAAACTATATTAAATATTTATATTACAATTACTTTATATGAGTCTTTTATCATTTAAAAATGATACATAATAATATTATTGTTAATGGGCTAATAATTTATTTGATTCTACATAAGTGTTTAGATTATCATCAACCAGTTCATCTCCCATTCTAATTTCATGAGACGGAATGCTCTTTCAATTGTAGTTGTAGTAATTGATAACATCAACCCACAATTTGAACATGCATTATTTTGAATGTTAAAACATCATATTTTGGTTATACTATTTAGTTATCTTTTAACATTTATTATTTATTTTTGCTATACATAGAGTCATAGACACATATATACTTGTATTTTTCCAAAAACCTGGGGGCACGTGCCCCACAGGTTTCAACCTCGGTTTGCCTCTACTTTTATGTGATTGATTTCAAGTGATCAAGGCAACAGTGTGCTACTAGTTGTCTCAGCTAATTAGGATTCGTTGAACTATTTGTCGTTAGAAAGTTATTTATAGTACCTAAACTTATTGCAGAATTGGGGAAGTGCTCATTTATAGAATTTGAAGGAGTGAGTTAGCAAAACAACCGGGTTCACCTTTTAACTATCACAATCTCTACCTTTATTTTCTACTTTGATCAAGGATACCACTCCACTACCGACCAAGCCACGGGAGCTTGACACTTTCCACATTACATCAAAAACAACAAGTACACTACTGAATAGAGATAAACCACATTTTTACCACATGAGTTTATACATCTTCATAGATTTATTGCTTTTAAATATAGTTAAAGTAATGAGTTGAATTTTCCAAGTATGCTTCACGTAGGTTGTCACACCCCTAATTCAAAAGCGCACCTTAATCACGTCCTTAGAATAATCAAGTAAACTTAAGCCGTGGAAATAACATAACATAAAATAACTTTTTTTTTAGATAATTGGGCATATAGCCATTAAGTTAAATGAACAAACGTGATAAACAGGCGGACTGGTACAACGGGCCTCATTAAAACCTCCACAAGTAAAACCCAAGGGGAAAAACCCTGAGGAGGAAAAGAGTACCCACCATGTCCAATTACAGTCATAAGTGTTCAACAAAAGAAAATCACACAACAACCTTAACAGCCCTGACTCAACAAAATATAAATCCCAATACATAAGGCCAAAGAAACCTAAACATAATCCTTCAAGAACACCGTGCCTATGAAAGTATTACAGGATAAGGGGAAGTCCTTCCACCAAATCTTTGTCCAACTCCAAACATTCAACTTGATTCTTGTACCTAACCGATTAACATTCAGGGGTTCATCCCTAAAAACCACATCATTACGATGCATCCAGATGTTATACACCCCGTAGCAAAAGGTAGACCGCCACATTCTTCTTGCCTTAGCTGACATCGGAGAGAGAGTCAATCTTGAACAATATCAACCACCGTATCTTTAAAGACAAACCTCACATTCCACCATGTCAGCATCTGATCCCAAACTCCACAAATGCTTGGGCACAAAAACACAACATGCTCTAGGGTTTCCATAACCCTTCTACACCACGGGCAAAGACTACCACCAAGGGGCACTAAGCTTCTCTCAAATAAGAATTCTCTTGTAACCAGTCTTCTCATTAGCATAAACCACAAAGTTATTTCAACTCTGGGCTCACATAATCCCTTCCAAATTAATGGGATATCCGGCACCCCTAGCTGCTGCATATCAGCTATGGCCATCTCAGTCAACCTCTTATTTATTTCTCGAGAAATAGTGCATGCACCTCCCTTATTCCACAGACATTCATCCGGCTGACCAGTGGAAGACGACACTGGCACTACTATGGACAATTGCTGTACCATCTCTTGTTCATATACAAACAACGCACGCCTCCACCGGAATCGCCAATCCCACCTATCCCCACTCCATTCACCATGGTCTGCAACCGACTTATCTTGCTGCAGACTGAGCTGATATAGCCTAGGAAACACCTGTTTCAGTATACCAAGTTGGCACCAACGGTCATGCCAGAACGACGTGGCCTCACCATTACCAAGGGCTATCTGGAGCTTCTCCTCCAACATATTCCTTAGTGTGCAATTATTGTCTGTCGCTTGCATTATTGCTAACCAGACTCCCGCATACCTGGAAGATACACCGTCCGTCAAACTCGCATGCAACCCAGGTCTTAATCATGAATCGATTGCACTAACTTTTTCCATAAGGAATGGGAGTTACAAGCGTATTTGCCCCGCCACTTTGCAAGGAACGCAAGATTCCTGAATTGCAAATTTGAAAAGCCGAGACCCCCATCCTTCTTTGGCAGAGCCATTTTTGACCACGCCACTGGGGCTAGAAATCGGTCTGAATTTTGCCCCAAAAGAACTTACGTTGTAGTGACACCAGCGCCTTCCTCACTTTGACTGGTATAACAAAGAGACTAGCACAATAGAGGGGAATACATTCTAGGACCGAACGAATGAGCACCGCCCTCCCAGCTTTTGATAAGCTAGTGGCCTTCCAAGTGGCTAGCTTTGTTTCAACCTTTCGAATCACCGGTTCCCATGTGGAGAACTTTCTCGTATTTGCTCCCAAAGGGCATCCAAGGTATGTAGTCGGAAGGCAACCCAAGAGGCATTTGAAAATATGCTCAACCAACTGGCAATCTTCCTCCTTCGCATTGATGCAAAAAGCCATTGACTTCTCCATATTCAGTGATAAGCCACTCCCAGTCGACATACTCCAGGATTGACTACGACCTTGGTCTGTTGTGTTAGAAAAAAAAGAATAGTAAAGAGATGCGATGGTATAGATAAGTTTATCAGGATGTGGCTCTTGCTGTGAACTGTGATCCATTAACGATACTAGGATACCGTGTGGTAGCCGTAAGTATCTGGATAAATTTCCAACGAACTACAGATTGTTCGTAGGACGGAGACTCTACCGCTGGAGTGGCTATTGCCGTGGGTGACCCGCCATAAGAGATGGTAACTTAGAGACACGTCGTTCTAACGAGACGTTGTCATTAGACATGACTGAACAATTACGAACGACTATATTAACTCGTACATTAGGCGAACATTATTTGGCTTGCATGCCAAAGACGAGAGTTCATACTCGTTTATAATTCTCGTTACTTCGCCTTGTTGTTCATTGGTTGTGCTCTGTGGTTATGTGTGGTATGTTGGTGGATTTGTTTGAACAAGCCATTGTGCTCATATTGTGTGTTGTGAACTGGTTGTGTCGAGTCACCGTACTCATGTGTGGATTGTGGTTGGGTGTCTGGTCGAGTGAGTCGCTGAACTCAATTATGAATTATTAAGTGTTTGTTGGAGTGGAGTCTCTGTACTCATATAAGCGCTGTAAAAGCTTTCAGTGGTTTATTACGATGCGATTGTGAAGCCGGGGGCTGTTTGTTATTTGAGATTACTGCAATATATATTGTTGCTTTACAGTTTCAACATTGAACTATTTGTATGGAAACGAATTGCATACTCTCGACCAAATAACTGAATGGTCCGAGGGTGCATGACAGTCAGGTAATAACATACTCAGCAGGGGCTGATTCCATACCACCAACTACCATTTTTGCAGGTATGCAACTTCCGGTGTCGGCAAAGAGAGTGACGCGCTGGGTAGTTTGATTACAGTTATTTAAACATGCACTGTTGCATTTTAATACGAACCTAGAAACATGTATAGGTTTTGGATACGTAGAAAGCTCACTGTGAATGTATTTTATATTGGTTTTGGGAGTTTAGATCTATCTCTTGTTGTCACTGCGAGAAAATGTTTCGTATTTAAGAGCTTATCAGGAAGCACGTTATACTCGTATGGGCGAGCAAGAACGGTGACCAGTAGTCAATTGTTGAGATTACCGCTACAATTATATTGTTAAGTAAGATGATTAGGAGCCGAATAGAGTAGGGGTGTTACAGTCTGACTCTAGTTTGAGCTTGCCTCTTGGGTTGTTGGTGATTGATCTTAGTGCGTGCAAGGACAATAATGTAGGATGCACTGGGAAACTTCCAGGTCTCCGGAGGTTGCTACAAGGAATGATCAAACTTTAAGTTAACTGTAGTAAGAGAGAGCACTTTTGGCAGTCATCCCTGACCCCCATCTCTTGGTTGTTGTGCTTTCAATTACCTTTCCTTACAGTAGTATTGGAGGAATTATGGCATGCTTTTCTATGCTTACTTATGGTTCATGTTAGAATTAAGTACTTCGTTTGTGTTTTATCAGCTATGTTAGGTAGACCTATGGTCTGGATGAAAAGCCTTTAGGGCTCATATGGGTTAGGATGGTTGAATGTGCATCTAAAGTTATACTCCTTGTCTAGGATTCATATTTATGCTCTATTTATCTATTCAAGCTGCCCTATCCTTGTACATTATTATTAATAATATCTTACCGCTTTCGGAAAAAAATGCAATGGCTAAGCCAAATATGTTAGGACCTGTAACTGAGTTGGATTTGGTGTTCCAAGAAAGTCCATAAATCTTGGAAACTTTGTCATAGGAAACATAGCTCAATTACAATACATATCATAAATTAGTACTCAATTGATTATAGTTTACTTCTCACAAAATAGTTAAAGAAAACTTAGCTCGTACCAAAAATAAATTGAGAAATTCTTCCGATTTGAAAGCAAAATAATATTGTGAACTTAAGCATTTGTCCCTAGTAACATGACCGAACCTGAGCAAAAAGAAACAAGCCATGAGAAAGAGAGGAAGTGTCATAAATTATAAATCTATAATAAGACTAAGAATTTGTAGCACCTATGAAATATCCCTACCAAGTATAAAATGATTAAGGATCAATTATGAACCTTGAAAGCTAATGAGCCTTAAAATCATTAAGGAACTAAGGAACCTCAAAGTGTTATATATACATATATAGTCCAATAAGAGTTTAATAAACTTTGCATGAAATATTGGATTAAAGAGGGAGTGCTTATAGAGAGAAATCAACCAATACAGTTGGTTTAACACATGATATGTCATTACATGATCTAAGAGCAAAATCATAGAAGGAAATTTGAGAACCTACCTTAAAAAGTCAAAATGACTTGTAAGTATTATAATCACTCAAAAACATATAGAAACACTATGAGACAAGACAATCAACTAGATTATAATCTAAGACATGAGAGAGTCCTAATGAACAAACTAGTCAAGCTCTTAAGGCCATAAACTCATTCTTCCCTTAATTGCCAACTTATTACCAAAGTACCCCCCTAAATATATCCATATGGCCGGCCAAGGATGAATAGTCTTTTAAGACAACAATTCCAATTTTTCTTCTTGGATAGAGTGCTTTATGTCATAAAGTCTCTTTACTTCTTCTTACCTTGGGAACCTAACTCACTAATCCCTTTCCCACATAATGCAGCCAACCACACTTATCTTATTCCTCCCATTTTCTTATTTTCTTGCTCCCATGGAAGAACACAAAAGTGCTAGACAAGTCCCACATCCATACTCTTACTTCTCTTCTTGAATCTACTTCTTTTCTAAGCAAATCTTCATCTACGAAGCAAGGAGAACACCACCCACTTTCCCTCTTGTATTCTACCAAAAATCAACATGATTGAAGGAAAAAACCATGGTAAAGATTATCTAAGTTCAACCAAAGCTTAAGGTAAGAAATGGTGATTTAAACTCCAAGCTTTCCTTTGATATTTGAGGTATGAAAAATCCATCTAATATATCTTCATATTCACCTCTTTTCATACAAAACTTAAGTTCCATCAACCCCTATTGGATGACCAAGAACTAGGCAAGAACATGTTCAAGGCAAGGAAGAATCTAACCAAAACGGTGAGTCTTGAACTAAGGTATTATTGCCTAAACTACCTTCTAAGTCTTATATCTATCCATGATATAATTTCTACTTATTCATGCAGAAGGTGGCCTAAATTGGAAGTCAAAATATCAACTTTGAGAGCTACAAGGTTAATCTTACTCCTTAGTGCTCATTTTTGTGCTTGAAGCCTTAGTTATTCATATGATCATGTTTCAGAGTCTTAAGACCCTAACTTTTCTTCTTCCTCCTTAAATAATGGCCGAAAATGGAGCTTCACAAAGCCTTGTGTGGCTGGCCAAGAACAAGGTGAAAAAAATCAAGGAAAACAACACTAAGCAAGGGTAAGCTTTGGATCTAAAGGTTTGGAGCCTAAAACTATCATCTAGTCCTTAGATTCAAAGATTTAATCTTCCTTTAATTTTAATATAGGACCAAAAATTTGGAGAGCAAATCTAGCTTGGAGCATCAAGGCTAATGTTTAAACCTTAAAGCTCATTTGGCATTTTTTTAAAGTTGTTTAATGTTGGGTAAAGTGTATGGATGAATTTAAGGGTTGAAATGGACTAATATGACCTAAGAATGAACCTAGATCAACATTAACATGTTTGGTTTTGTTCACTAATGATTCAAAGGTTTAAAGTGTCATTTTGGACTAAGTTTGTATAATTTTTATGTAAGAACTGAACATTGGACTTATGGGTATTGTTATTTCTGAAAATAGTGTGTTATTATGAGTATTTTAGAGTCTTGAAAGTGTATAATATGACTTACACTATGGCCAAAAGTATGCTAGTTTTGTGAGTATTTTGATAGATTTATGACTTCCAAAAGTTAAGGTCATTATGGTATAATGTAAGGTGTAAAAAGATGATGCTTTAGGGGATGTTTGAGTGAATATAACTCATCAATAATCTGGTGGAAAAGTACTTACAAAATTAGGATTTGTTTGGAAGAAGTTTAGGACAATTTTGGGTTAAAATGTGATTAGGAGTGTACTGGATGTTTTTGTGATTATATGATTAAAGGGATATGTTAAAGAATATGACAAGATAAGGATAGTAATGGTAATTAATAATAAGGCCTAAATTTAAGGTTAAAATTAGGTGAAAAGTAAAAAAATACTCCCTCCTATTTTTAATATAAGTCGTTTGTAGATGTATCTGGACTGATTTCAGTCCACATACATCTCCAAAATGACTTATATTAAAAATAGAAGGAGTATAAGTTTTAAGTGTTAGGGCTAAAATGTAAACTTTAGAAAAGTTAGGGTTAATATGTAATTTGGGAAAAGTTATGTGCGGATAGTTGGGATTCAGTCAAACCTAGGTGGAACTAGGGTTTTGATCAAAAGTAAGTGAGAAGGATTGAAATTTTACTTGGGAAGGATTGGTGGGAGATTTGAAAGTTTAGGAAATTTTGAGGGGCAAATCTGAAAATTTGAGAAAGATTAGGTGGGAAAAATATGGTAGATTGGGGTCTGTTTAGAATTTCGGAAGTTGGATTTGAAACTTTGAAATAATTAAGTGAGAAGTTGAAATTGAAAGATAGTTGAAATTAGAGTGGAATTAAAAAGTTAGGAAAATAATTGGTGGGATATTGTAGTATTAAATGAAATTTGGGAAAATTAATTATAGGTGAGAAGTTGACCGAGTAAAGTGTTAACCACATTGACCAAATTAACTAAGCTGACCAAGGGGTCAATTTGACCAATGCATTGAATTAAATGGGGAATTCAAGGCCTAATACTATCAATACTTGGGGTGAAAGTAAAGTATATGTCATGTAGTAAATTAAATCAATATGAGTTAATGATTAAAGGAAACCAATATGATAAGGACTTAATCCTAAAGGTTGTAACGATTATACAACAACATTAGTTACTACAACGTTAGGATTAATTAGTTAATCCGGGATTTGGATACTTTAAGTAATAACCCGTTTTAATGAATAGCAATCATTGGGGTTAATTACGATGGAATAAGTAATTACAAGAGATACCAGATTTATTAAGGTTATAGATAATACTTAGTATTATATTGAAAATCTAAGTGATAAGAGGATGGGCATGGGATAATACACTTGTCTCTTTCTTCGGTGTAAGGTATGTTGTTATGTGATCGATTGTTCCTGAGGATCGCCTTGGGTTCGGATGTGTGATTGAGTGATAAAAATGATATGTCTCTATGCATGTTTATTGTACCTTGTATTAATTGTTCGAATACATTGCGCTATTAATTGTTCATGAATATCATTCGAACTATGGCAAATATCGAATATATCTTGAATTAAGATATGAGTAGTGATAAGGAACATTTCACTTATGGTAGGATAATGATATACATTGTATTATCCATAATTAACCTAAGAACACTCCTTAGGTAGAGTAACAGTAATACCGTTCTCAAGTGAAAGTATATTCAAACATGAAAATGCTCTAGATAAGTTCTAGGCATACATTAAAGGCCTAAAGGCACATGTACATTAGAGATGTTACTCACTACAAACCTAAGAATAAATCTTGGCATGTCGGAGAACTTAATCACATAGTGAGATATTTAAGTATGGAGGAAAATTCAGATGGCTGGTTGCACATTGTGATCACGACAGGACTACTAAGATCGGATCCACTCTAAGTATTGAAAATCCCAATGAGTCAAATTGATCGTTGGTCGGAGACACTACTGTTGGTGTTGGCTTATGCTAGTAGGCTACCCGTCTTATAATTGGGAAGGAGGAATCGGATGCACTACTGTTGGTGTTGGCTACTGCCAGTAGGTTACCCGCCTCAGAATAAGGAAGGAAATAGAAAAAATATCATCTTCTAACATGGTGATTTGTTAAGTGATAAGAGTTCAAAGATTAGTAGATAATGAAACAAAACATTAGTTGTACATTAACACAAAACACAAGTAGTTTCGTGAGCTATTAAAGAATGAACTAAGGGGCCTTACAGACCAGATAATGAGAATGGTTCAAAACAACTCGCGTAGAGTTTATTACCTTGATAAGTGATTATTGAATTTGATTGTGCGAATGAGTTATGTGTGCCTGTTATGATTATGTGTGCTAGATGAATCATTAGAATGTTTTCAAGTTATGCTATTACATTATGTTTATGTAAATTATGATGCATGAAATGGAACTGCATGTTAACTATGACTAATTAGCTTAAGAAGAGTTTAAGGTTACATGAAGGTTATGTAATGACATACTCAGTAGATGGCTGATCCCATACAACAACAAATGTTTGCAGGTTCGTAGCAAGAAATCGTCGTCGAAGAGCAGGGCCGGTTAGATAGCGGTATATATACTACTTTTGGGGTATAAGACTAAACTGCTCACATGTTTTTGGAATAGCGTCGTATTTTGTATTAAGTTATCTCGGTTATCACAGCGTTGTATTGTATATGTATTTATATGTCTTGTTGCTCACATAGTTGGTAACGACAATAACACTGTTGCTATTTTATTGGCGACAGTTATCACGAGATAAGTGGATCAAGGAAGCAGATAGGAACACAAAATATTTCCACAGAAGAGCAACTCTTAATCGTAGAAGGAAGCTTATCATGTGCCTGGTTACTGATGATGGGGTTGTCGATACCCCGGGGGGAATAAAGCACCACATTGTCGAATTTTATAAAGAGTTGTATAGAGCTCCGACTCCATCCCGCCTTGGGCCACCAGTAGTCAACCACCCTGCTCTTTCGACGGAAGAGGCCAGGCTTATTGAGTCCATACCAACCTTGGCAGAGATTAGGCAAACAGTGATGCAGTGTGATAGCTCAAAAGCCCCTAGGTTTGACGGATATAACATGAGATTCATCAAAGGAATGTGGCATGTATTTGGCGGTGAGTTTGGTAATGATGTGCGCAAGTTTTTTTTACGTCAAAACTTGAGCGAGGGGCAAATACTACGTGGATAGATCTAATTCCTAAGAAACAGGAGGCAAATCGAATCGGTGATTACCGACCAATAAGCATGGTGGGATGTATGTATAAAGTGATTGCTAAATTACTTAGCAATCATCTGAGACCCCTCCTACCTAAGCTCATTGGTGAAAACCAGACAGGGTTCATTAAAGGAAGAAGCATCCTTGAGGGCACCTTTATTGCAAATGAAGTCATCACGTGGCTGCGAAAGAACAAAAGGAAAGGGTTGCTCCTAAAGATTGATTTGAAAAAGGCATATGATTGTGTCTCTTGGGAGTTCTTAGATAAAATGTTAGTGCATATGGGGTTTGGCCACACATGGAGAAGATGGATGCAAGAGTGTGTCACGACGACAAGGATATCGCTCCTAATTAATGGGTCACCCACAAACCCTTCTCGCTAAGCCGAGGCCTTCGACAAGGTGATCCTTTGTCTCCCTCTCTCTTTATTAACTGGCTAAAGCCCTTAATTGGTTATTACAAAATGCTGTGGAGCAAGGGCACTTTTCGGGACTTCTAGTGGGTTCAAGGCTAGTAAGGGTTACACATCTCCAATTTGCGGATGATGTAATGATTATCAGCCAAATACATAAGGATGAATTAGTTTATTTGCAAAGAACTCTTGTGTTATTCTCGGAGATGAGTGGCTTATCACTGAATATGGAGAAGTCAATGGCTTTTTGCATCAATGCGAAGGAGGAAGATTGCCAGTTGGTTGAGCATATTTTCAAATGCCTCTTGGGTTGCCTTCCGACTACATACCTTGGATGCCCTTTGGGAGCAAATACGAGAAAGTTCTCCACATGGGAACCGGTGATTCGAAAGGTTGAAACAAAGCTAGCCACTTGGAAGGCCACTAGCTTATCAAAAGCTGGGAGGGCGGTGCTCATTCGTTCGGTCCTAGAATGTATTCCCCTCTATTGTGCTAGTCTCTTTGTTATACCAGTCAAAGTGAGGAAGGCGCTGGTGTCACTACAACGTAAGTTCTTTTGGGGCAAAATTCAGACCGATTTCTAGCCCCAGTGGCGTGGTCAAAAATGGCTCTGCCAAAGAAGGATGGGGGTCTCGGCTTTTCAAATTTGCAATTCAGGAATCTTGCGTTCCTTGCAAAGTGGCGGGGCAAATACGCTTGTAACTCCCATTCCTTATGGAAAAAGTTAGTGCAATCGATTCATGATTAAGACCTGGGTTGCATGCGAGTTTGACGGACGGTGTATCTTCCAGGTATGCGGGAGTCTGGTTAGCAATAATGCAAGCGACAGACAATAATTGCACACTAAGGAATATGTTGGAGGAGAAGCTCCAGATAGCCCTTGGTAATGGTGAGGCCACGTCGTTCTGGCATGACCGTTGGTGCCAACTTGGTATACTGAAACAGGTGTTTCCTAGGCTATATCAGCTCAGTCTGCAGCAAGATAAGTCGGTTGCAGACCATGGTGAATGGAGTGGGGATAGGTGGGATTGGCGATTCCGGTGGAGGCGTGCGTTGTTTGTATATGAACAAGAGATGGTACAGCAATTGTCCATAGTAGTGCCAGTGTCGTCTTCCACTGGTCAGCCGGATGAATGTCTGTGGAATAAGGGAGGTGCATGCACTATTTCTCGAGAAATAAATAAGAGGTTGACTGAGATGGCCATAGCTGATATGCAGCAGCTAGGGGTGCCGGATATCCCATTAATTTGGAAGGGATTATGTGAGCCCAGAGTTGAAATAACTTTGTGGTTTATGCTAATGAGAAGACTGGTTACAAGAGAATTCTTATTTGAGAGAAGCTTAGTGCCCCTTGGTGGTAGTCTTTGCCCGTGGTGTAGAAGGGTTATGGAAACCCTAGAGCATGTTGTGTTTTTGTGCCCAAGCATTTGTGGAGTTTGGGATCAGATGCTGACATGGTGGAATGTGAGGTTTGTCTTTAAAGATACGGTGGTTGATATTGTTCAAGATTGACTCTCTCTTCCGATGTCAGCTAAGGCAAGAAGAATGTGGCGGTCTACCTTTTGCTACGGGTGTATAACATCTGGATGCATCGTAATGATGTGGTTTTTAGGGATGAACCCCTGAATGTTAATCGGTTAGGTACAAGAATCAAGTTGAATGTTTGGAGTTGGACAAAGATTTGGTGGAAGGACTTCCCCTTATCCTGTAATACTTTCATAGGCACGGTGTTCTTGAAGGATTATGTTTAGGTTTCTTTGGCCTTATGTATTGGGATTTATATTTTGTTGAGTCAGGGCTGTTAAGGTTGTTGTGTGATTTTTTTTTGTTGAACGCTTATGACTGTAATTGGACATGGTGGGTACTCTTTTTCCTCCTCAGGGTTTTTTCCCCTTGGGTTTTACTTGTGGAGGTTTTAATGAGGCCCGTTGTACCAGTCCGCCTGTTTATCACGTTTGTTCATTTAACTTAATGGCTATATGCCCAAATTATCTAAAAAAAAAGTTATTTTATGTTATGTTATTTCCACGGCTTAAGTTTACTTGATTATTCTAAGGACGTGATTAAGGTGCGCTTTTGAATTAGGGGTGTGACAACCTACGTGAAGCATACTTGGAAAATTCAACTCATTACTTTAACTATATTTAAAAGCAATAAATCTATGAAGATGTATAAACTCATGTGGTAAAAATGTGGTTTATCTCTATTCAGTAGTGTACTTGTTGTTTTTGATGTAATGTGGAAAGTGTCAAGCTCCCGTGGCTTGGTCGGTAGTGGAGTGGTATCCTTGATCAAAGTAGAAAATAAAGGTAGAGATTGTGATAGTTAAAAGGTGAACCCGGTTGTTTTGCTAACTCACTCCTTCAAATTCTATAAATGAGCACTTCCCCAATTCTGCAATAAGTTTAGGTACTATAAATAACTTTCTAACGACAAATAGTTCAACGAATCCTAATTAGCTGAGACAACTAGTAGCACACTGTTGCCTTGATCACTTGAAATCAATCACATAAAAGTAGAGGCAAACCGAGGTTGAAACCTGTGGGGCACGTGCCCCACAGGTTTTTGGAAAAATACAAGTATATATGTGTCTATGACTCTATGTATAGCAAAAATAAATAATAAATGTTAAAAGATAACTAAATAGTATAACCAAATATGTTTTAACATTCAAATAATGCATGTTCAAATTGTGGGTTGATGTTATCAATTACTACAACTACAATTGAAAGAGCATTCCGTCTCATGAAATTAGAATGGGAGATGAACTGGTTGATGATAATCTAAACACTTATGTAGAATCAAATAAATTATTAGCCCATTAACAATAATATTATTATGTATCATTTTTAAATGATAAAAGACTCATATAAAGTAATTGTAATATATATTTAATATAGTTTTTTATTTAATTTTTAATATTTTGTTTGACAGATTGTTATTCGATAAAAGTGCCTCCACTAGAGGCGGATGAGGCTCCAATCCCGTGAAACTTTTGAAAATTAGTTAAATGACCTTATAAATTTTTGAAAAATACAAAATAACATATTATTTAAAGTGAGATAGTGTCAAAAAAAAATTTTACTCCCGTAAACAAAATTTTTGGGTCCACAACTGGCCCTTACAGGTTTTAAAGTCTGGGTCCGCCACTGCATAAAACGAGTTGTTAGATAAATCATAATTCTAGTAGTTAATTGATTTAAATTTCTATATTTTAGTTATGACGTGTGTTGATTGGAGAACTAGAAAGAAACTTTAATAATTGGATAAAGAATCACAATGAAACAAATCTGGAGTTAAACCAAAGTAGCGGAAGATTTACACAGAATTAGATTAGCTTCACTCGGGAATTAGCTTAACTTAAATACACCTACTCCCTCATAAATTCATAAACAAAAATAACAGAAGAGAAAGATATTGAACAGATAAAAGAAAGGCGGAGAAAACTTGAATTACAAAAGTCCTAATCATATTCGCTCCCCAGCTGGTCTGCGCGTTGATCCATTAATTATGACAAAAGATATGGTGGAGCCGGTGAATATTCTTCTCTCTGCAGTGACAAAAGGTGGTGGAGCCGATGAATTATTCTCTGTGTCGTGTATGCTGTGCGCCGTATTCAATCTGGAAAGGTGGTATGATCGATTCAGGTTTGTGCTCTGAAATTCCCCTCGTGCGGAAACTCGATGCTGAGAGATCGACTTTAATGCATGTGGAGTTTTGCCGCCGCCGCCGCTATTCATCAATGCGGTGCGTGCGATATATCTCATATTCAAACCCTTTTTTCTCATTTTATAAAGCGGCCGCCGCATCCCTATAATTCTCTGTTTTCCTTTCTTGTAGAAACCGGTGTTGACATATCCCTCAGCATGTGTGTTCGAAATCGGACATATGTGTTTTCGACACAATTTCAACAGTATCACATTATCTGTTTCAACTTCATTTGCTTATTGCGTCACCGTGATGAAGAATTGAGTTTTATAATTTTTTTTTACCTTTGACCTTTCACATAAAATAAATCAATTCTCATATAAACATAAATTATAAAAATACAGATAAGGGGTGCCTTTTCATCTGAGATGAATGAAGATAGTTGTAGAGTACAGAGGGCAAACTAGAGAGAGATCTGAAGAGTTTGGGTGGCAGACGAATACACTGGGGCACAACAACCAATTAAAGATATGAAGACGGACAGTGTTTCATTTCCATTAATTTGGATGCGAGTTCTAGGGTATATAGATTTTAAACCTGTTTAATGATCTATTCGACTATGAATTTTTTTTTTCTTTGAGCTTCAATTTTTGTTTACTTGCAAACTACGGTAATAATTAAAGGACTAATCTTAATGTGATTAATCCGTGAGAGAGTTAGGATTATTGATCATTACTTAGTTACAACCTGTGTGTCTGACACGAGTCTTTTTTTTTAAAAAAAATCGGGAGATTAATTATTAAATAACGTTATTAATACAAGCTGGAATATCATTGACACTATCACTTTTAAAAATATTATATCATTTTATACTTTTTCAAAAATTTATAAGTGCATTTGACAAATTTTCAAAAGTTTCGAGGGGGGCGGTGCTGAAAAGAAAATAACAGAGGATGCTTCCATGTTACCTTGAAAGCATTAGACTAGACACGTTTAGCAAAGGATTAAGACGGATTTGTCCGTCACTAATTCTGTTTTTTCTAATAATATTAACAGTGATGTCGACGCCAAGAAAAAGAGCCTTAGCCTCAGCAATCTGAGGTTACCAGGGCACTTTCTCCTTCACAATCCCAGCCGCCACCATGGCCCCATCCGAGTTCCTACAAAACGTGCTACCATCGACAATAACCCGAAGATTAACACTTACATGATCCTTCTCCTCAATGGATAGCTGAGATCTAACTGAACTAGCCGAAAGAGCCATATCAAGGAAGAAGTTTGTTTGGTCAGTTCCATGCTCAAAGGAGCGAACCTTATTGTGTACAATCTTACATTTAGCAAACCATAATGTAACATCCCCAAGTACCCATTATTGTGATATTGTCTGGTCTGGCACGCAGGCGCACAGTTTTTTTCCGGGGTTCCCTAGCCCTAAAACTCGTCTACCATGGAGAAGTCTCCACACCCTTATAAGGAATGTTTCATTCTCCCCTCCAACCGATGTGAGACAATTTTGTGGCACACCACTCCCCCGTGCAACCTGTGTTTTTAGTGGTGTAACTAGTTGACCCTTAGAAACAAAACCACGAGCTGTGACAAAGCAAACAATGTCTACCAGTGACTTGAGTACTGCCAGCACAACTCGAGAAGCCAAGGTAAAAGCCAAGATCTGGGACTTCTTTAATTCCAAAGATGCGGGAACCTAATTTCTAAAAACCTGGGAGAAATAGCTGGAAAAAACAGGAGCGCGACTTTCAATATTAATACTTTGCCTGGAAGATACTCTGAATTCCTCAATTACCCTTATAAAGTTGATCACGACCAAAAGATAACACAATCATATCCTCAAAAAAAGATTGGTAACGTCAAATCCCAGATCCTGAAAAGAAAAACCATTGATAGATCTTGAAGCGGCTGCAACCTGAAGCGCCATAGAGAAAACCTCCACACAACGACATAAAGGTAAGGTGAGAGAGGATCACCTTGTCGAATACCCCTCTGCGGATGAAAATAATTCCCTGGTATACCATTGATGAGGACCACAAAAGAGACCGATGTTAGGCACTTCTTCACCACCTTAATCCACCTCTCCTGAAACCCGTACTTCTAGACCGCCAAGACAAAAGGCCACTTCACTTTATTAAAGCCTTGGTCATGTCAAGTTTCAAGGAACACTATCCCCTTCTAGACGCCTAAGAGGTTTTCATAGTATAGATGAATTCATGGGCTATGATAATATTGTCATTAATAAGCCTCCCCGGAATAAAAGCACCCTGATCTTCAGAGATGACTGATATACTTTAAAATATGGTATCCTTCATTCATTTTTTGTAAAATTGTTTTAGTACGCTAGACAAAGAGCTAGAGGTTGGCTAGTGATTAGTAAACCAGCGTGTCTTGCCTACAACTGCTTGTAGCCAAATAAGGCTACATCCCCTGACGCTTCTCTCCCTTTCTTTTTTCTTTTTTTAGCGCCCCGACACTTCTAAATTTTAAAATAATGTAACTTTTAATCTACAAGTTTAAAATGAAAAAAAATTATATCATTGTTCAGCTAAATTCAAACTCTTCAAAACAAGATCAGTCATGGATATTTTTGACAACTTTTAAAAAATTATTTTTACATGTATGGAGCATAAAACGTAAAAGAAAACTTGTACAGATAGTCATACAAACCTGTGCAAATGTTCACTAAAACATGTACATCCTCATGTGAAGACATGTACATTCTCACATTAAAAACATATAGATAGTCATATAAACCTGTACGAATCATTAAATATGTACATCCTTAAATTAAAACCTGTACATATAAGGAAGAATACTTGTACAGACGGTCATACAAACATGTACATATGACCATACAAACATGTACATATGACCATACAAACATGTACATATGACCATACAAACATGTAACATGTCATTTAAACATGTACATCGTCACATTAAAACATGTACATTCTCACATTAAAATATGTACATATACCCTAACATTAAAATATCATGGTATACATGTAAAAATAATTTTTTTTTAAAGTTGTCAAAATATTCATGACTGATCTTGTTTTGAAGAACTTGAATTTAGATGAACAATGATATAATTTTTTTTTTCATTTTGGATTTATATATTAAAGGTTAACAATCTAAAGTTTTTATAATTAAGGAAGAAAAAAAAAATAAAAAAAATCATTAACCGGCTGTGTGCGCGCATAAAAGAAAAAGGAAAAAAAAAACATACCTGCGCCGGCTGCTCCGTCCTCTCTGGATGTCCTGGATGTCTTAGTAAACACGTTATATACGTATATCTTATGAGTATGATTACAAGTATCTTGTCGATTATATTTATATCAAACTTTGAAAAAAGAATATATAAAACCGCTCACATCAATCCCTTGTTAATTCACAAATTAACATAATCATTTAAATGTTTTTTCAATATCAAAAAAACTTTTTCTGTTATGTAGCACTAAATATTTTTTAAAAAAGTCTATTTATTAATAAAAATGGTTCACATTATTTAAACATTATAAACTTTACTGAAAATATTTTAAGTAATAATATAGAATTGAATTTCATGCTCTTCACTATTATGTATACTTTTAGTTAGATTTGTAACATCTAAATAATATATTATTTTTTTTATATTCTAATTTTTATATTTATACGTATGTTTTTTCATTTCTTATAAATTCAGTTGATATATCAATGAATTTAAATTTTTTATTATCTTTACATTTTTTGTAATTTATTAATTTTTTATAAAATTTTATGAATTAGAATCTTTATATAGTAAATAAAGAATTACACTTATTAATAAGTAAGGTTATTAAATGTTAGGGCAAACAGATGCCACAAATTAGAATTTTTTTCTAATTATCAGGTGACGTGAATCATTTGAAAGGAATAATCAAGAACCTTCTGGTGAGAATTTGCGAATTCAAGGACGTAGGTATAGGAGCTGTCAAGTTTAATTCTGTGATGTGGACACCTGATAGCATAGCTTGCTGTATGTATTTGATTTTTGAACTGGTGACATCAATCAATTCGCTGGAGATTGTTTTTCTAAAAATGTAGTAGTCAACAGTTGTACGATTTAATATTCTTTTATAGTATGTATCGCCTCCGTCCTTAATTCACCGTCTTGTTTATTATTTGTACATTTTGTTTGAGTTCAATATTTGAAATACAAAAAATAATTTTTAAAAATTTAAGTTTTACATATGATTCCACACATGATAAACTATTTATTATAAAATTTAGTTTAATATAATTATTTTATCTTATATGCTTAATATTAAAGTAGAAAAATATGTCATAAAGCAAACAAGACATCAATTTAGGACGGAGGGAGTACATTTTATTTTTATGAGCACCAACATTGTTTCTAAAATACCCCGACCTTATATATGGCGATTAAATTATCCGAATAGGTATTTAAGAGTCTAATAATGATTAAGAAGTATTGGTAAGGGAAAATAAGTCCGAAAGAAATAAAGAAACGCTTAAAAGCGAAAAACGCTAAATAAGCGTTAAATAACCATAGGAGGTATGAGACCTCGGTTAGCGTATTATATGGATTCTAAAGGTTTAATAAGACCTAAATAATGTTTGGGAACGATTCCCGAAGAAAACGGATCCAAGAAATGTATTAAACGCTAAAAGAGCTTTAGCGCACGTTTTTCGAGGAAACCCGAAAACGTGACTTTAAGTGGTCAAACAGACCCGTAAAAATTATGAATCATTAAATAATAGTTATTAAGCATTTATGGAAGCTTAATAACCAATAAAAATAAAGAAACGAGGAAATCCCGGAAAACGGACCCGGTTAGTGAATAGTACCTAAACCGGGTAAAATAACGAGCGTTTTCTGTAAAGACGAAAAACGCTCCAGCTAGTATAACAGTGGAGGCCGATTTTTATCAGTCAAATAACTCCCTCACACACACATGTAACTAGCTAATTAAATAAGAGAGCAAAAAGCTAAAAGTGATAAAGTAAAAGGGGTACTTACCCTTTTCTCTCACCTCACTCTCTCATCTCACTCACCCCTCTCTTTCCTTCCTTCTCCCCACCGTACTCTCCCTCTTCCTCCTCCCTTGGCCGCGATTTTGAAAGCTCCACAAGAGCTCCAATGGCAACCTCATCTCTCCTCCTTGCTCTACCTCTATTTGAGCTCCAACCACAAAAATAACTACATATTTGAACTCCCCTCACTCTCCTCTACACTTCCCTCTTTTCGGAATTTCAAAATGAGGAAGTTCATTTTCGTGGGTATACCCCATTCAAAGAGAAAAGCACACCATTATGGAGCTTGGAGTCTCCTCTTTCCAACAAGGTAAAAATCCATGAACCTTAGTTTTCTTCATCGGTTAAGCCATTTTGGTAGCCGTTTTTAACCCTTGTGTAATGCCTTGTCTCTCTCTCTCTTTTTGAGCATAATATCAACCTTGCAATGGTGGTGGAATCACCTTCTTGAACTAAGGGCTAAAACCCCTCCTAAAACACTCCAAAGGTAAACCCTAGAATTTGTATTCTAAACACTCCAATGAATTAGTGTTAATTAAGGGTTAGCATTTTAATTGCACTTATTTTGTGTACATTGGGTGATGGGAATGGAGTTTGGCAACTCCATTCCCCATGTAGCCGATTTTGAGGCAAGAAAGGAAGAAGGAGGAAAAAGGTGAAAGAAAGAAGGGAGTATAAGCTCAAGGTAAGAGCTCTTTCCTAATGTTAAATTCTATTGCATTAGAGTAATGGGAATGGTAGAATATTTAAAGAACCCAAAACCTTGTATTAGTATTAAGGATTGTGAAGTTCAAGTATTTAGGAGCAAGTTTGAATTGTAGGCTTTGGAGCCAAATGTAATGTGTATGTGTATTAATATTGTGGATTGAGGAAGTACTGGTGAATTGGTATTGTATTGATTGCTGTAGGACCCTTGTATGGGTGTGGCTAGAATAGGCATGAATTTGGTAAGAAGGTGTATGTGTGGCTAAGTAAGAAAAGTAGATGAGCTATGACAAATTTTAGTAGGAATATGTACAATTATGGATGACTTGGTGAATGGGAGAACCAAGGTGTGTATTGAAGTTAGTGGAGATATTTAGTAACTATGGATTGGTACTTGTAGTATGAGTATGTGAAAGTGTAAAATCTGTAGCAAGAAGTAGTATAATGCATTGGAGGAACTAGGAGAAACTAGGTGTGCTTGGAGAGCCTAAAGTGTGAAGTAAACCACTTTGTAACAGATTTTGAAAGGAGCTAGATAATGGGAAGGATTGAGTGGAAGGTAATGTAATGAGGATATTAGTTGGTATTGGTAGTAAGAGTATTGAATGATAAAGGTTAGGTTGAAAATCTGTAGCATTTGAGGAAAGAGCAAATCTGTAGCATTGGTGAAAAGGGAACTAGTATAAGTGTTGAGAAGAAGTGAGGGAAAATGTGTAAGTGAATGTAAGGATTGAGTAGCAAGTTTGGTGTATGAACTAAGGTGATTTAGAACATCTAAATGAGTGGTAAACATGTAGGAAAGTATTGGTCAAGATTGGGGAAACAATGGGTAAAGAAAACACCCAAAACAGATTTTAAAACTGAAGTACTGGGCCGGACCGACCTTAGACCGAACTTGCAAGGTCGGTCGAGCCCAGATTTACAAGACGGGAAACCTTCTGGAGTCGACCGACCTTGCGACCGGACTTGCAAGTTCGGTCGGACCAGAAATTTCTCCCGTCAGAAACCTTCTGGAATGGACCGAACTTGCGACCGGACTTGCAAGTTCGGTCGGCCAGAAAAATTCCCGTAATGCAAGCTACTGGAATGCCGACCTTGCGACCGGACTTGCAAGGTCGGTCGGGCTAAAATTTTCAAATACGAAACTTACTGGAATGGACCGACCTTGAGACCGGACTTGCAAGGTCGGTCGGCCCTGGAATTTTCACACGATGTAACCTACTGGAATGGACCGGACTTGCAAGGTCGGTCGCAAGTCCGGTCGAGTCAAAAAAAAATTGTTTTAATTATATGATTATAGTAATCATATATACATGTATATATGCCTATATACACATATGCATATATATGTAGTAACACACCATTAATGAAGTAGTAATGGTAAGAAAGTAAGTAAATGAGTAAGGAAGCAAGCTTAAGAAGTAATAAGGAAAAGAATGGTTTTATAACCAAGTATGAATGTAAAGGAGTTAAGTAAACATTGAGAATATCAATGAAGGAGTAAGTTAGATCAATAATAGACCATTGATCATACTACTTCATGTATGTATAGGAATCCAATAGTTGATCCTCGAAGGAGCCGGTAGTGCGGATACAACGTGAACGGTATGATTTCTTCATGCTCTGTATCCTAACCTGGTTACCCCGATTTGTGTGCTTATGTGATCACCAATAAGATAAATGCACGAATCGGATTTATAATGCACTTAACTGTGTTTGAACTATCTGTTCTTGTTGTATTTCTTTGAACAATTAGTTTGTATAATTCATGAAATGAATGAATGGAATTGAGAAGTATGTGTAAGTATTGTGTACTTGAGTATTGTATGTATGTATGGAAATGAAGTATTGACTTCTACTAATCCCTAACATTCTAACTCCTAACTTGAGTAATGAGTAAATGGAATGAGTAGAAGTCCGATATAGTTTCGGCCACGCGTGAGGATAAGGAAACACAAGAGGTTGGATCCGAATCCTGGCTATAATCTTTCCTTGGACCAATTCCCTTGAATGGGTAGCATCCTGGATTAGTGGGCCACCCTAAAGCCCGGTGGTGGGATGTAGTAATCCCTGCCCGGAGGTCATACCGACTTAACTGGAAGTAAAGTATGTAAGAAGTAAGTATTGTATGTGTATTGTCTTGACTATTGTAAGTCATTGACCGGAAGTAAAAGAGTATCGAACACCCGATTAACCCGGGTGTGTAATGAAGCTAACTGGACCTTTGTATGTATTGGAGAAGTGTATCTCCGTATCGCGTATTGGATATGTAATGGGTATGTATTGTGTATGTGCATTCTGGAAGATGGTAAGTAAGTATTGGTTGACTTGTATTGTCTTCCAAGCATGTATGGTACTGTACGTATGTATGTATATCTTGTGTAGTATTGTAATATCGTGAATGAAAGCATGTATGTATGTATGTATTGCAAATGAATTGCATGTATTCGACCAAATGGTCGGCGTACCCTCGCTAGTACGCGGGGTATGCGGTTATCATATTCAGCGAAAGCTGACCCCCTCGGGGGAACGTTTTTAGTGCGCAGGTACCCGGAGCGGATACGGTCAAGGTAAGAGACCGGAGGCGCGCCTTGTAATTAGAAATATCTAGTTTGTGAGGAATGGGTAGCAGATTGACTCCTAGTGAGTGTGTATGAATTTGGGAGAAGTACTGTACTGATTTTGGAACCTAGTAAACTCGGTATGCGTAGTGTATTATCTTGTACGGAATTGTGGAGTATTGTATCGAATGGAGTATGGTATTGAATGGAGTATTGTATTGAATGGAGTATTGTATCGAATGGAGTATGGTAGTACTCAGCATGTAATGAGAGTATGTATTGTATTGAGTAGTACTCGGATATTCCGGTCCATCAGACCGATGCTGTATGTATTAGTAGCCTTGTTAGTCACGTGGGTGACTAACGGCATTGTACCACCCGCCGTTGAGTATGAATGTATCCGCTGCGTGAGTACGAATGTATAAGGAGATTGGACGGTAATGACGGTATTAGCGGTAGGGTTGTTACAAAAAGTGGTATCAGAGCGAAGTATCGCTCTGATGACTGGAAGTACCGCTTAGGAAATACCGAGTTAGGAATTAGAAGCTTAGGGCTATGGGCTGAGTGATAGCACTAGAGAGATGCTAGTTAGGAACTCCCGGTGAGTACCGGAGACCTACAACACCAGTCCCGCCCACCGCAAACCCCATTGTGTAACTTGGGAAAGGACGCCAGAGAGAAGAAAAGCCTTCTCATACTCGGGGAAAACCCGGTCTGGCAGTTGTGGAGCAATCACACAGTAAACAAGAACCGACGTATGGTAGATTCCAAGAATTGGAAGTCCCGGAGGTGGAACCCCGGCTGAACAATAACACCCGCACTCAATAGCGGTTGAACGAGCACTCCAACTACGATGAGGCTACAACTTGCAATAGCATGGGGCGACGTGCTTAGCAGTCGCGAAACCTAGCTAGTCAACCAGCAGCAGGAAAAGCAGCACTAAGCGTGCAAAGGAACGGGAAAAAGTACAATAACAAAACCCAAGACACAAGTCTACGGGATAGTAATACTTGAATAATACCACCAACGGTATGCTAGCTGACTAAGGACATAGTCAGGAGCGGTTAACTCCAAAGCTACAACGCCATTAAGGTTACAATACCTGGCCTATATAGCACAGACAACTAAAAGAATAACCATAGGGTATAATCCGATAGGACTACGAGGGTAGAGCCTAAACAAGGTAGGCTCAGTAACCCCACGAGTGTGTGGGAACGAGCCACAAGGAACAACACTAAACCAAATAAAGCGGGAATCTCCAAGGATTGGAGAAGTACCCAGACCTACGACGGCCATGTCTAGACCACCAAGAAGCTACCTAAAAGATCGAGTATCCCAATCAACGATCAATAAGATCAAGGGAGAGTCAACAAGACTATCAAATACTAATGGAAACCATACCGTGATCGGCATAGAATTACCCAAAAACCACCAGTACCACGCACTTGCCACGGCAAGTGCAGTAAGGACAGAAATATGTAAAGGAACTCTAACACACCACAGGTACATAGTAATGTACCGTGGCTACAAGAAGCAACTACAGGATCACATATCCTAACAACTAGGAGTATGGAACCTTGGAAAGGCCCGACGGCCTGACCATTACTTTAACCTCATACCAGTCAGCATGAAGCTAGACTTGGTCAAGACCTCAAGCATGGCTGTGCCATGGGAGATTTCTGTTAACACTGAACCATTGTTTTCAAACCCGAATTCTTCTTTCCAAACCACAACTTCTTTTAAAAACCTTGGATTTTAAACCAAATCAGCAAATTACGGTGAGTATCATGGAATGATACAAGAGGAGTTGACAATAGAATACTTCACCTAGGCGTGTGACGAACACTACGAGTGTACCCGATTACGGGATGTGGGACAACTGCACTCCGAAGGAGCTTGCGGGCCTGACATATAGTTGGGTAAGTGGTAACGTATCAACATGGTACCCCACGTATGTATACATGTAGTGTACGAAACACGGGAAGTAGTCGACTCCGTTCTACGGACCATCAGTAAGTTCAAACCAGAACAACTGGACACCTCAGACAATTAAGCATAAAGGAACTCAGAGAATCCATCTGAAGATAAGGAGTAAGGACTAGGAAGTGCAGAGAGCACAGACTAGTCGGTATGGACAATGGATATGTCTCAAAGACATCAAGCAAATATATGACAGCTGGAAAGTATACCCAGCCTAACACAGTAAGGCCACTGCCTAAACATGAGCACTATAATGCTCGACAAATGGGATAGAACTCCCAAGAGCAACACGAGATTACCATGAAGTAAAATCCATCATTGAAGGGAATATTAAACCTAGTCTCAAGCGCTAGGAGCAAGTATAAACAGTCTACCCAACGACGGGAGACGTATAAACCTAAAGGGAATAGCTTAATACAACACCATAAGACGGTATATAGGACAACACATGTCATAAACATCAGCCGGATGTAACGGCGTGATCCAACGGCACCCAGGGGCAATCCTTGAAGGGTGTCTGAGATAACAGCAGTCGAACAAGTGTCTTGATAAGAGCACGGAAGCTAGAACAAATATTCGGTTAGAACACCGAAGGGATTTCACTTAACAGGAAATACCCTAAATTAGCATCAGCTTGCCTAAAGGGTCTCCTATGAACGGAAGCGTGATGTCACGACTTACCATGGAGCCTAGTAATACCTCCAACCTACGGGGTATACATGGAGTAGAAACATGTGTAAGCAGCTTGCAAAGAGCATAGCTTGCAGCAATAAGGCTTAATGGCCACAAACCAAATACGTTGTGTAAACTGAAATGGTTGCAAAACCACACCAGTGGATAATAAGACTTGCAAGAGATATTGTCTCATACGACAAGAAATCAACAACTGGACCATCAGTTTTAACCCAACATCCTGAGTGGCTTGGAGTAATGGTCAACTCAGTGTCACTGTCACTAGAGCATCAGCCTAGTATACAGCTGACAAGCTTTTAACTACCTTCATACCTTCTGTAACAATGGTAGCACAGGGGCACAGGAATGGTAATAGCGCCAACAATGCCCTAGTCCACGCTTGGACACTATAAGAAACTCGAGGAAAGGTATCTCTCGTTAACCAAAGACCACCAATGTGGTGAAGATGTGAACCCTTAGGAAAGGCTTCCATCCACTATAACAACAAAACTCGTGCATAAATATTGCCAAGAGACAACGAATAAGGAAATGAGATTTCCAAACCACTACGCCTACAAGAGGCTGTGAACTGTAGAAGCACATCCCTTTAGAGAATCGAAACTCGAAGGAGTAAGTATACTCCTTATGCACCCAATCATGTGGTGAACCATGGTATAAATACTTACATGGTAAACCCTATCACGAGACCTATGAGTGGAAACACACCCCTCAACGGGAACTTTCACCTACCTGTGATAGAATACTCTTTAATTGGAGAACGGACCCAGAAAACCCTTGAAGTTTTGGGGATGTCCCGGTAATGTACATGCAAAAGTAAAACCGCATAGCTAGAGCCTATGGTCAATGCTCAGCACCATGGAGACAGTAATTGTCAAAAACAATCAATGAGTGTGCACATTGCACACCATGAATGACCGGCGCTCAAGAGAGCTTGTACCCGATAAACCACTTCATCCTTGGTCAACCAAGTTATTTGGCAAACTATATCGTGAATGAGGAAGTAATGCGAGGTAAGCTAACCTACACATGAAACCTAAACTGAAATAAAACATCCCCACAAGGGGAAGATAATGGTATTGCGGTATGCTACGACGACCGTCATATACGTGAACTAGGAACCTCCTAGTGTATTCACACCATAAGGAAATGGCCAATGACAATGGCAATGAGTAAAGACAAACTACCACAGTAACGAAATCGGTAGAACGATGTTGTATAATGAGTGAGAATACGGTGCGCAATAAGCGACCGCTATGAGGAAGTAGTTAAGCAAGGACACGAAGTATAAGCATGAGATGACAAGCAGAAATATTCATCCCTATCACATAAGTAATTCACTGCCAAGCGTTTACGCCTCTGCACTCTGTATGACTGAGTGTTTTGGTATTGCACTCGCGCAGTAATGATCTAATGCGATAGCTAGGAATATGGAAATGTAAACCGTAGTAAACCCTTCTTTCACACAACAACATGGCATAAGCCAGTCAAGCAAGCTTAGCAACAAACCGTGCGGCCTAAGGCCAAAGAAGCACGAAAAGTGTAAGCACACTAACAATCACAAGATGTGAATTCCATTGGAATAAAAGGTGAAAGAAGACTGAAGAAAGTCACTCGGACCGACGCATTGAGAATGCAAGGTCATACAAGCAAAGAACACTTGTACTGAACCAGAAGAACTGGTATTATTCAGAAGCTAGTGGCAACAGAGGAAGCACTGCAACTAGGTGAGTTACTTAACCTCGCCCGACAACAAGTCGGAGGAACTTAGTGAATAATCGTGGGAGTACGAATAATATGTATAATAGATTACCAGAGAGCTGGTTACAATCTAAAACTCATTGAGTTCAAGCAGCGGTAAAAGAATACCACACTGTTAGTAAACCTTATTTCCACAATAGAGGGATAAAAAGGTGATGTATAGCACATTAAGGATAACATGAAGGGTGAGTAACCCAAGTTATCAGGGTCGCGCAGCAGAAGCTAGTGGGCCCTAGCTAGGAAATGTAATACACCTAGCAAGTATGAAAGAATGGCTATTAATGCCTTGAAGCCTAATAGGCTAGAACAGAATTAATTATGAGTTAAATAAACTCATATAGGAGTCCTCGGTGCAAGGACTAAACCATTGGTATGGTTAAGACCCTTTGACCAGAGCATATTGTATAGTATATCGTAATGAAGCTAAACGCTTCAGATTGCCCAAATCGAGTAAACCAATGTTTAATAGTAACATATGGTAGATTACGTGGGCGTAATCCCTTTTAAGGGGGTAGAGCGAAAACCGCTTAATGTAAGTTTCATGAACAAAACACAGAAACTGTAATGTGCATAGCACAAATGAGAATTTATTAATGATTGGTACTTATGTTAAATAAACATACGTATCGTAATTCATTCATATGGTAACTGTGGTAATTATTAATCACGAGAGATGCGAATACCATAGGTTGAATATACCCATCTGTAACCCCAGTGTAAAAGTATTAGTAAAGAGGAGTTAGAGTAACTTGGGGAAATGATAATCCCTGTAGGGGGTGTCTATTTGAAGTTAGACATGGCACTACAATGCAAGAGTCGGTATAAAAACCGATGTAGAACCTAGAGGAAATTGAACTCCTAGGTGATTGTCTTGATCAATCGAGAATGAGTAGTGGACGGAGCTCCACAAGTATTGTATTCTTAAAGAAGTAGTACGAATTGACTATGAGTAGTAGAGGAATGTAACCCACGAGTGGTGTATTCGTAAGTACGTATTGGAAGTAAATTGAGGACAGCTGAATTTCATGAGTTACGGTATTCCCTAGTCCGAATAGTAGAGATATAGAGGGCAACGGAAGAAAGTGGAGAAGGGTAATGAAATGAGCACTTAGGCATCGAATTCGAGGAAAGTATTTGGGAAGTAGATTGAGAATGGTTGATGGACTGGATTCCATCCTTTGGAGTTGTATGAAATTGTAATTTGACTAGGAAGAGTAAAAAGGTAGAAAATGAAGATGATTGAATATCTGTTTGCTTGAAACTGATGTGGGAAGTCGAACTTGATCCTGATCAGATCGAGGGAAACGAACACAAATTGGGGTGGAAAGATAGTCAACACTGATGCTGATCACATCAGGGTGTTGAACGATTCTTGAAGCTCCCCTTAAGTGGTCACAAGAATCACATAGGATAGAAGTAATGAATATAAATTGGAATTTGAAGGTGTGTGTTTAGAAAATTTTAATTGGTAGTAGTGAAAGAATTCCTTTAGTATGGAGATGAGGATCTGCTAGAAGGGGGTGTACCGAAGAAGATAGTAAGGTAGTATGTTGTATTATTCCAAGGGCAGCAGGACATAGAGGAGTCTGTGTAGATGACCTTGGTGCCTGAGGGATTGTATGTGTATTGCATTGCTTTGGGGGATAGCTTTGCACTGTAGTATGTATGAGCTTGGTAATGAGGAACCGGATAGTTAGTAGTAGTGCGGATTGGAGTAACTAACTATTGTAGATTGGTATAGTATGGATGTAGGAACCTTGAGGGATGGATTGGGAATCGTAAGGAGGAAGGATGTATGACGTTGGCACTAGACAAGTATAAAGGAGTAAGTATAGTAATCCCAAAACCTCGAACAACTTTGAGGACAAAGTTCTTAAGGGGGGTAGATTGAAATACCCCGACCTATATATATGGCGATTAAATTATCCGAATAGGTATTTAAGAGTCTAATAATGATTAAGAAGTATTTAAGGGAAAATAAATCCGAAAGAAATAAAGAAACGCTTAAAAGCGAAAAACGCTAAATAAGCGTTAAAATAACCATAGGAGGATGAGACCTCGGTTAGCGTATTATATGGATTCTAAAGGTTTAATAAGACCTAAATAATGTTTGGAACGATTCCCGAAGAAAACGGATCCAAGAAATGTATTAAAACGCTAAAAGAGCTTTAGCGCACGTTTTTCGAGGAAACCCGAAAACGTGACTTTAAGTGGTCAAACAGACCAGTAAAAATTATGAATCATTAAATAATAGTTATTAAGCATTTATGGAAGCTTAATAACCAATAAAAATAAAGAAACGAGGAAATCCCGGAAAACGGGCCCGTTAGTGAATAGTACCTAAACCGGGTAAAATAACGAGCGTTTTCTGTAAAAGACGAAAAACGCTCCAGCTAGTATAACAGTGGAGGCGGTTTTTATCAGTCAAATAACTCCTCACACACACATGTAACTAGCTAATTAAATAAGAGAGCAAAAAGCTAAAGTGATAAAGTAAAAGGGGTACTTACCCTTTTCTCTACCTCACTCTCTCATCTCACTCACCCCTCTTTTCCTTCCTTCTCCCCACCGTACTCTCCCTCTTCCTCCTCCCTTGGGCTGCGATTTGAAAGCTCCACAAGAGCTCCAATGGCAACCTCATCTTCTCCTCCTTGCTCTACCTCCATTTGAGCTCCAACCACAAAAATAACTACATATTTGAACTCCCCTCACTCTCCTCTACACTTCCCTCTTTTCGGAATTTCAAATGAGGAAGTTCATTTTCGTGGGTATACCCCATTCAAAGAGAAAAGCACACCATTATGGAGCTTGGAGTCTCCTCTTTCCAACAAGGTAAAAATCTCCATGAAAACCTTAAGTTTTCTTCATCTCTTTGGTAGCCGATTTTTACCCTTGTGTAATGCCTTGTCTCTCTCTCTCTCTTTGAGCATAATATCAACCTTGCAATGGTGGTGGAATCACCTTCTTGAACTAAGGGCTAAAACCCCTCCTAAAACACTCCAAGGTAACCCTAGAATTTGTATTCTAAACACTCCAATGAATTAGTGTTAATTTAAGGGTTAGCATTTTAATTGCACTTATTTTGTGTACATTGGGTGATGGGAATGGAGTTTGGCAACTCCATTCCCCATGTAGCCGATTTTGAGGCAAGAAAGGAGAAGAGGAAAAAAGGTGAAAGAAAGAAGGAGTATAAGCTCAAGGTAAGAGCTCTTTCCTAATGTTAAATTCTATGCATTAGAGTAATGGGAATGGGTAAAATATTTAAAGAACCCAAAACCTTGTATTAGTATTAAGGATTGTGAAGTTCAAGTATTTAGGAGCAAGTATTTGAATTGTAGGCTTGGAGCCAAATGTAATGTGTATGTGTATTAATATTGTGGATTGAGGAAGTACTGGTGAATTGGTATTGTATTGATTGCTGGTAGACCCTGTATGGGGTGTGGCTAGAATAGGCATGAATTTGGTAAGAAGGTGTATGTGTGGCTAAGTAAGAAAAGTAGATGAGCTATGGCAAAATTTTAGTAGGAATATGTACAATTGGATGACTTGGTGAATGGGAGAACCAAGGTGTGTATTGAAGTTAGTGGAGATATTTAGTAACTATGGATTGGTACTTTAGTATGAGTATGTGAAAGTGTAAAATCGTAGTAGCAAGAAGTAGTATATGCATTGGAGGAACTAGGAGAAACTAGGTGTGCTTGGAGAGCCTAAAGTGTGAAGTAAACCACTTTGTAACAGATTTTGAAAGGAGCTAGATAATGGGAAGGATTGAGTGGAAGGTAATGTAATGGGATATTAGTAGTGGTATTGGTAGTAAGAGTATTGAATGATAAAGGTTAGTTGAAAATCTGTAGCATTTGAGGAAAGAGCAAAATCTGTAGCATTGGTGAAAAGGGAACTAGTATAAGTGTTGAGAAGAAGTGAGGGAAAATGTGTAAGTGAATGTAAGGATTGAGTAGCAAGTTTGGTGTATGAACTAAGGTGATTTAGAACATCTAAATGACTGGTAAACATGTAGGAAAGTATTGGTCAAGATTGGGGAAACAATGGGTAAAGAAAACACCCAAAAACAGATTTTAAAAACTGAAGTACGGCCGGACCGACCTTAGGACCGAACTTGCAAGGTCGGTCGAGCCCAGATTTACAAGACGGGAACCTTCTGGAGTCGACCGACCTTGCGACCGGACTTGCAAGTTCGGTCGGACCAGAAATTTCTCCCGTCAGAAACCTTTTGGAATGGACCGAACTTGCGACCGGACTTGCAAGTTCGGTCGGCCAGAAAAATTCCCGAATGCAAGCTACTGGAATGGACCGACCTTGCGACCGGACTTGCAAGGTCGGTCGGGCTAAAATTTTCAAATACGAAACTTACTGGAATGGACCGACCTTGGGACCGGACTTGCAAGGTCGGTCGGCCCTGGAATTTTCACACGATGTAACCTACTGGAATGGACCGGACTTGCAAGGTCGGTCGCAAGTCCGGTCGAGTCAAAAAAAAAAAATGTTTTAATTATATGATTATAGTAATCATATATACATGTATATATGCCTATATACACATAGCATATATATGTAGTAAACACCATTAATGAAGTAGTAATGGTAAGAAAGTAAGTAAATGAGTAAGAAGCAAGCTTAGAAGTAATAAGGAAAAGAATGGTTTATAACCAAGTATGAATGTAAAGGAGTAGTAAGTAAACATTGAGAATATCAATGAAGGAGTAAGTTAGATCAATAATAGACCATTGATCATACTACTTCATGTATGTATAGGAATCCAATAGTTGATCCTCAAAGGAGCCGGTAGTGCGGATACAACGGTGAACGGTATGATTTCTTCATGCCCTGTATCCTAACCTGGTTACCCCGATTTGTGTGCTTATGTGATCACCAATAAGATAAATGCACGAATCGGATTTATAATGCACTTAACTGTGTTTGAACTATCTGTTCTTGTTGTATTTCTTTGAACAATTAGTTTGTATAATTCATGAAATGAAATGAATGGAATTGAGAAGTATGTGTAAGTATTGTGTACTTGAGTATTGTATGTATGTATGGAAATGAAGTATTGACTTCTACTAATCCCTAACATTCTAACTCCTAACTTGAGTAATGAGTAAATGGAATGAGTAGAAGTCCGATATAGTTTCGGCCACGCGTGAGGATAAGGAAACACAAGAGGTTGGATCCGAATCCTGGCTATAATCTTTCCCTTGGACCAATTCCCTTGAATGGGTAGCATCCTGGATTAGTGGGCCACCCTAAAGCCCGGTGGTGGGATGTAGTAATCCCTGCCCGGAGGTCATACCGACTTAACTAGAAGTAAAGTATGTAAGAAGTAAGTATTGTATGTGTATCGGTCTTGACTATTGTAAGTCATTGACCGGAAGTAAAAGAGTATCGAACACCCGATTAACCCGGGTGTGTAATGAAGCTAACTGGACCTTTGTATGTATTGGAGAAGTGTATCTCCGTATCGCGTATTGGATATGTAATGGGTATGTATTGTGTATGTGCATTCTGGAAGATGGTAAGTAAGTATTGGTTGACTTGTATTGTCTTCCAAGCATGTATGGTACTGTACGTATGTATGTATATCTTGTGTAGTATTGTAATATCGTGAATGAAAGCATGTATGTATGTATGAATGTATGTATGTATTGCAAATGAATTGCATGTATTCGACCAAATGGTCGGCGTACCCTCGCTAGTACGCGGGGTATGCGGTTATCATATTCAGCGAAAGCTGACCCCCTCGGGGGAACGTTTTTAGTGCGCAGGTACCCGGAGCGGATACGGTCAAGGTAAGAGACCGGAGGCACGCCTTGTAATTGAAATACTAGTTTGTGAGGAATGGGTAGCAGATTGACTCCTAGTGAGTGTGTATGAATTTGGGAGAAGTATTGTACTGATTTTGGAACCTAGTAAACTCGGTATGCGTAGTGTATTATCTTGTACGGAATTGTGGAGTATTGTATCGAATGGAGTATGGTATTGAATGGAGTATTGTTTGAATGAGAGTATTGTATCGAATGGAGTATGGTAGTACTCAGCATGTAATGAGAGTATGTATTGTATTGAGTAGTACTCGGATATTCCGGTCCATCAGACCGATGCTGTATGTATTAGTAGTCTTGTTAGTCACGTGGGTGACTAACGGCATTGTACCACCCGCCGTTGAGTATGAATGTATCCGCTGCGTGAGTACGAATGTATAAGGAGATTGGACGGTAATGAGGGTATTAGCGGTAGGGTTGTTACAGTTCTTGCATTAATCGTTTTATAGAAATAAACCACTTCCTTTGTCCGTTCCTTTGCGACGATCAAAACTTAAAGCTACTTTTTTTTCTAGTAAATGGACACATGTGTTAGGGTTGTATGGGATAATAACTTAAATCAGTACACTTGTCTCATCCTGATAAGCTAAATCGTTGTCACATAATACAAACGCAGTTATGGCTGCATTTCAAACGACGTTGTCGAACGCCAATATAATAGGTTAAGGTGTAGACACCGACAACAATAGATAATGGATAGTTCATATGAGTTACATTGGTATTATCAATTAGCATGGAGAGCGCCACGGGTAGATTATGGAGATGGACACGTGTAGAGTAAACACTGGAGAAATAGAATTAAGAAAAAAGCGGTTACGTGCGCGTCTCTTCCCTCCATCTCTTTTTTTTTTATATCGTGCCCCTCTGTCTCGTAATGGGTGTTAGGCCGAGAGACTATGAGAGAGAAAAAAAAAAGAAAAAAGGGGGAGAAATATTTTAGATTTTAAAGCGTAATAACTTACAAAATAAAAGTGCAAAAATAAAAAAAATTTATACCATTGTTCACCATTTTTCGTGCTCTTCAAAACAAGATGCATCATGGATATGTTTTGGTAAACTTAAAATTTTATGTTTTAGAATGAGTATATATTAGATATTTTCAGTAACGACAATGTAAAGTGTAGACCCCCCCCCCCAAACACCCAAAATCCCACCCTAAGAAAGCTAAAATGTCGGAGGCATTTTTAAGGTTTGTAGTGCAGGGTACCCATAAACCACAAACCCTTAAAACTGTCGAGTCTGTGTAACGACGATATAAAGTGCAGAACCAATAGCAAAAAGATTACCCCCCCCCCCCCCCCCCCCCAAAAAAAAAAACCTAAAAGCCACCCTAGGAATGCTAAAAACGGTGAAGACATTTTTAGGGTTTATAGTGCAGGGTTAAGGTTCACTTTAAAAAAACACAAAGGATTCACATTGTTTATATGAATGTTCATATTTCTTAAACATTAGATCACTTTTTTAAAATGAATTATTCACTTATAATAAATGAAAGGTTAATACTGTTCTCGCATAAGTTGTGGTAGGATTAACTTTTACTAGTATTAAAACCAAATATTTACTTTTCTTAACCTTTGATTCACCTTTAAAAAACCTTTGATTCACTTTTCTTAAACCTCTGATTCACTATTCTAAACCTCTTATTCATTTAGTTAAACAATCTCTATTTACGAGAATCAATTTCTTAAACCTCTGATTCACTTTACTTAAACGCATGATTCACTTTATAAAAACCTCTGATTCACATTTCTTAAACCTCTTAATCAATTTACTTAAACAATCTATGCTTACGCGATTCACTTTTCTTATTACTCTGATTCTCTTGTAACAACTTGTGATTCACTTTTTAACAACCTTTGATTCACTTTTCTAAAGCCTCTGATTCACACTGGTTAAACAATCATAATCACTTTAGTTAAACAATCTATGTTTATGAGATTCACTTTTTTTAAAACTTCTTATTCACTTTTACGTAACTCTCTGGTTTACTTTTTAACAACCTTCGATTCATTTTTTAACAACCTTTGATTTACTTTTCCTAAACTTAAGATTCACAATGGATTTTAAAAAAATGCACATACAAAAAATAAAAAAAATAAAAATTTATCAAAACATATTCATTTTGGTCTTATTTGAAGAGCTCAAATTATGATGAATATTGGTATAAATTTTCGTTATTTGGACTTATATTTAATATACTACAACATTTTAAAGTTTTATAAAAGTATAAAGCATAAAAGGACAAATCACCATATTACAACTTGGCGACTAATTAGCGCCAGGTTCGAATTCACGTTATCAATTACCCAAACGTATAACACATTGATAAATGTACTATTACCTATCTAATGATTACTGAGCTTTCTCAGTTCGCCATCTCCATTGTAGACATAGACAACAAAAGAGGAAGGTAAAATAGGTTGTCTACTAACCATACCATCCAAGCAGGGCAACCAGCACAACATAGATAATACTCCCTCCATTCAATAATATCTGTCATTTTAGAAACTTGCACACTTATTAAGCCAAAGTAGAAAAATGACTCATGTACCCTACTTTTTTAATTTTCCATCTAGATATAATTACTTTTGTGTTGAATACTAGGGTTAAAAGTGGAAAAAAGTGTGTCAAAAAGCTAGAATGACATATATTTTTGAATAAGAATCACTTTCTAAAATGACAAATATTAATTAACGGAGGGAGTATTCATAACTAAAACATAAAGGGAAATTTTACGACTTGTTACTATATTTTTGCTAATTCATGAAATGTCACTAAAAAAAGAAAGTCACAAAATGCTACTATATTTTTGTAAAAGTCCATGAAATGTCACTATAGTAATTGACCAGATAGACAAAAGACAAAAATATTCCTACTAGTTACCAAAGTACTTTTAAAGTTCACAATATACCCATAAGTGTTAAAAAATTCACAAATTTCACAAAAAATACAAAATAAAATAAACATATAAAATAATATATAAAATTTATAAAAACTGAAATAAATGAAAATATCATAAAATATAAAAAAATAAATATTTAATTTTTTAAATTTATTCAGTATAAAAAGAATATTGTGTTCTAAACAAATAATTTATACTATTTTTTCTACCAATTAAGTACCATAATTTATACCAAATAATTACCATAGATTTTTTAATTATTATTTTCTATCAATTTTAATTATTTTTCTAAGTAACTTATTTTATATTTTTAACTTATATTCAGAAATTTTAGTTTTAAAAATTTATGTTCTATTTCGCAAGTAACTTTATAATCCTACATTTAAAAGTTATTTGTAAAATAGAACATAAATTTTGCGGATAATTTATATTTAAAATTATCTGCAAAATAGAACACGAATTTAAAAACTTAAATTTCTAAATAAAATTTAAAAAATATAAACTAATTTACTTTAAGAAATAATTTAAATTGATAGAAAGAAATAGTTAAAAAACATATGGTAAAAAATTATGGTACTTAATTGTTATAAATTATTTGTTTAGAACATAATATTCTTTTTATGGTAATGAATAAATTTAAAAAAATGAAATATTTATTTGTTTTAATATTTAAGATATTTTCATTTTTTTCAATTTTACACATTTTACATATAATTTTATAGTTTATTGTATTTTGAACTTTTTGTAAATTTTTTAACACTTATGAGCATATTGTGAAAAATACTTTGTTAGCTAGTAGGGGTATTTTGTCTTGTATTCTATCTGATATGTAACACCCCTACTCTAAAATCCGGTTTAACTAGCGCGCCTAAAAATAAATCAGTCGATTCACCAACGGTAATTAAAAGACGTACACAAAAAGAAACGGGTGTTACCCGCCGTTACCCGCCCATGCGAGAGTAACGAAGCGTTACCATCTATCCAATCTACACTACGCTGTGATGACAGAGATTTAATACAACTAAAATTACAAACCGAATAAATTCCAAAAGAATAGTGAGCCATCTATCTATCTAAATTCCATAATTTCGAAAACAGTAAACTAAGTAACCGTGCGCATGTAGGTAGACCCGTCGACTATCCCAAACTCTCGCGCTCGCGTTTGAACTTAATCCGCTCCAATCCTGAAAGTGGGGGCCGTACAGGCTCAGCCAACGCTGAGCACGAACTATATAACCTTCATGAACCCTAAGACTACTCAAGTTATTTAGCCCAATTGTTAACATGCTGTTCCAATTTCATGCTGTACCATTTTCATTTACAGTAACAGTATAACAATAATCATCACACATATAAGTCCATACAATAAATTCATACAATCACCATAACGATCCAACAAGCAATAAGCAAGTATATAACAACATCAATTAACAGTGCGAGAGTTACACTCTCTTGAATAATCTTGTTATACGGCCTTGAGGTATTTTTGTTTCGTTGTTCCGGCTAAGAATATTCCTTATATCATTTCAAACTTTTACAATTTAATTTGTTTAATTAAGGTGGGCGTCATGTTAGGACAACCCGTATAAACTTCCTCTTCAGGAGCAGTCGCTCTGATGCACTTTAACAGTGCGGTTTGTCAGAAGTCCGTAGAGGCTTGACGGCCGGAGCCATTGCACCAACAGCAGTGCCCTCTGACCAACGATCGTATCCGGCTAGTTGGAGTTTCCATAGCGAGAGAACCCTATCCGGTCGTTCCCTCTCTTTGATGATCACCCATGCGCAACCATGTAGTCCGTGACTACCCTGGCTTTTTCCTTCTTAATTGTTTACTTAATTCCACCATATAATTCGGTCCGTGACCTTTACCTAAGATCTATGCTTAGGTTATGTAGAGTGTATTCTCAATGTAAAGACCTTTAAGGTCGTTAACCTTCGCCTAGACGTCGCCTAGGCTGCGTTCATCCTCAGATTTATATAATAAGATCACAGTTATTTTCTTTTACCATTTCCATATTACCATCCACAATCCGATCCGAGTTTCGTATACAATTTTCAAATTGTAATCCGTCGCGTACAATAAAGATCGCGAAACAATAAACATTTAAATCCACAACCACAACACATAGCAAACATATCACTCTTGTCATGCATACACACATACCAGAACCCGAGGAAGCCCTCAGGAACACTCGGACCATATAGAACGTACCATACACCGATGTAATGCTAGCGTGCGGGACCACGCTCACCCTCTAATCCTTTGTAATTCGACAATCGTAACCCGGTCTACTGGAAATGTAGTACATCATTAGTATTTACATCCCGAGCCTACCTCACTGTATCAAGATAAGTCCGTTTCTCTATCCCGTAATAAATTTTTAGTCGGTTATTCGTTAGACTTGATTTTCCATTACTCTTGGGATTTAGATAGTATTGTACGTTACAGTTTGCGAATACGCATTATTTGGTAATCCAACAATGTTTTTCCATTGAGAAGTAAATCCTTTAATAACTTACATATTACAGGGTTGTTCACATGTATGTATACATTTTTCTTATACGTGTTTGCATGGAGTTTAATTCTCTGATTATGTTTATCGTTTTCGCTCCCGTTCTCACGTGGGTGCATAGTTGTTAATTACGTATGCATGAGTTTAGTATACAGTTGCTGCTATATTTATTTTAATCGCGTTTCGGTTTTATTTCCAACCGCATAACATCGTACTTGACTTGTCGGTCATATTATATGTTCCCTTTTCCTTAGAAATCATGTTCTATGAATTGTAACATTTCCCGTGATGAATATATTCGTCATTTGATGTAAATGTTTATGAGGTACGTTTACGCTCTAATAATTTTCTTATGACATATCTTTTTATATCTTGGCATATTGTCACTTATATCGTTGTAAACGTTATTCTTATTTTCATCTTATATTTCCGAAATTCTCCACCAGCCCATATAGTTTCGGAAATTACATTCTTGTTCTCATTCCTTCCCAATTATTTACAAAAGCCAACCCAATTACAATCCTTGTCACACTTCCTCTCTTATTTAATTGTAGCCTATGTTTTCCAACTTGCAATATATATACAATATATATACGTAACGCCCGTTCAGTACCTTACTTGTATATCTTTCAAAAATTACGTTTCTCTTCCATCTCTTTTATTTATTTACAAGACCAATCAAATATTATTCTTGTCACATTTCTTCTTCTATTTAATTATAACCTAAGGTTTCCAACCTTAATATATTTATATACACCCACACTTATATATTTACGCTCCAGCCCATTTATATATGCATATGTATTTTTCGGAAATCACTTACCATCCCCATAATGTTCTTTTATTCGTAATTCATCCCTCTTTGTTATATAAACTCACAATTGTACACTTAACCTTATATTATACATAATAGTTATTTAAATCACGATTTCAACCCGGATCTTCTTCCTAATTTCATGCAGCCCACTTACTTAATTTAATTCCGGTTTGCACCCTAACTTTCAATAATTTACAAGTTAACCCCACAAGTTCTATAAATGTGACATGGGCCTATTAAAACTATATGTTATATCTTTATTCATTAAATCTCTAGAATCACCAAATTTTTATCTAATTTACGAACAAGCCCCACTATTCTCATGGTTTCCATTTTAGCCCTACACTTTTCGAAAATTTCACTTACACCCCCATAGTTTTAAAATTTCATTTTTTAAGTTTATTAATTCTTAATTTTAATTTAATGTTATTTTCTATTATTTAATTATAATTAGATGTATATAATAGAATCTACGTTTATCTACCGGTTTGATTACCCCTTATTCTTTATTTCGGTTTTACCCCTAATGATTTTTTTGTTTGCATTCCGCCCTTAATCTTTATAAATTCATTCTTTTAACTTTAATATTTTGTTAAATCACCAAATCAATTAATCTATCCCCCTACTCTAGTCAGACCTCTAGTTTAGTAAAGATTGACCATTAGTTCTCTCTCTTTACCCACATCCCTTTTTATTTCATATCTTTGCAATCAATTCCTTTTACTTTTATGAAATCCATATTTTACATTTTTAAATTCCCAAATAAATACCTACGGTTTTTTAACTAAATTCTATACCCCTTTTTTTTACCCCATATATAAACCCTTGGTTCATCTAAATGTTTATAAGGCTTATAATTTTCTTATTTCACATTATGACCTTATAATTATACTAACTTTCTTCTAAATTATTTCTTGGATGATTATGTTATTTATAATTTCCTCCTACACCAGAAGTTTATAATAAATTCTTTTTTTTCACTCAAAAATTCAATACTTATAATTTGAGGTTCAATAAGTAACATACCATGGCTTAAAAAATAGCCTTAAATATAGCTTAAATTTAGCTTCAACATATTATTAAAATGTTCCTAAAAATTCACTAAAATCCCCACGGTTGTTCTAGTTTATTTCCAGCTGTTTTTTTATCATTTTTCTCCATGTTATATGCACAAATTTGACTACGGTGAGTTATATTTGTTTAGCTAACATTCCACACAATCCTTAATCCATATCTTACGTTCAAACCCCATAAATCCTATACCTCTGCTCTCGGCAATGGAAATTTTTTACATTATAACAGCATATGTCTTAACATGTCAAGTATGGTTTAGGTAGTTATTTACCTTATTTGATCAGCAATGTTTTCATCCAGCTCATTCACTTCTCAGCACTTGTAAATTCAGATTTCTTCCCCAGCCAGCAGCACCTCTCGGCTATACATACAGATGCATAGTTTCAGTTGTAATTTGTATGACATTACATTTATTTATTTTCTGTTTAAACTCACATAAATGCTTAGTTTTAGTCCATGCATTACCTTGTTAGTTCTGATTTCCTCTCCAGGGGTATGATTTTTGTTGCGGTGGCTATCCCAAGGTGAAGGCAGCTTCACTTGCTCACCGTATATACATGGAAACACAGTTAGTTAGTTCCTCCCCTTTACGGTAGTTGCTCCAAGGAGTTTAACATGGAATTTTTTTGCAGTTTAAGAGGGTGGTCTCACCTTGTAAAATTGAGGGGATTCAGTTGGCATTCTCTGCTACCTACACAAGGAGTGGGTTCAGTTTTCATAGAAAAAAAAAGTACCGGAAGGAGCTTAAACAGAAGGTTACATTCACTGGTTTTTACCTCTGTTTGAAACTCATCAATGTGAGCGATAGCAGAGATTTGGGCTGGGTAGAAGGAACTATTATTCCTCTCCAACTATACATATAATGAGGCAGAGAGGAGTGTAAGGAAGGCTTCACTTTCGGGCATAAGAAAGGATGAAGAGGAGGGTGTTTCCTTACCATTTTTACTTGTCGTTTTTTTCCAGGTTATTGCAGGTTGATGGTGGTGGCTTTTGTTTGTTCAAGGAATTGATGGAACTCTTCTTCAGCTGGCGCAAGAGGGGAGGAAAGGCACGGTCAAGAAGTACATATATATTTTTTTCTTCCCTCTGCACATTACCGAGAGGAGAGGGTTGTTCATACCCTTTTCTCACCTTATACTCCCTCATTGATGTTGGTTGTTTCCTAACTGTTTCTTGCTCAGGTAAGGACTGGAAGAAAATCTCCTTCAATAACACACAAGCAGAGTTTAAGAGGTGGAGAGTTGCAGTTTTTTTTTGAAAGAAACCGTGAAGGGAATAAGCCTTGTTTACCTTGTTTTAATCGGTTGTTGCATGGCCATGTTCAGAGGTTTCAGTTTGGGATATGAAGGGAGAATGGTGGAGGCCTTGCTGGTGCAAGAGGGTGAAGTTTAAGATATTAACAGCAAGGATGAAGAGGGTAGAAGATGGGCTGCTTGCTGTATGCTATTCTCGGTTAGCAGAAATCGGTACTGTTGTTGCTGTTTCAGTTGGGGAAAAAAAAAGATAAGGAAACTGGAACTTGTTACCAGTCGAGAGAGGTAGAGAATCAGCTATGTTCATGGAGTTGTTTAAGGCTTGAAATGCAGTAAAGTAGTGAAGTGATGGGGCTGATTTATTTCCTTGCTGTTGTTGTCGGTAGAAATCTGTAGATGTCTCGATGAAAAGAAAAGATAGAGGAGAAGTGATGTTGTTACAGCCAAGGGAAGAGAAAGAAGGGAGGAGGAAAGAAGGGTTTCAGTACGTTTGAAATGCAAGAAAAGGTGGGGAATTATGGTTGTTGATTGTAGTTTGTTTCTTGGTTCCAGTTCGCTGCTGCTCTCGGTAGTAGAGAACAGAATGGAGGGAGTTAGGTGTTGCAGTCAATAGAGAAAGAAAGAAGAGAGGAGTGTCTCAGTGGGTGAGCATGGGCAATATTTTCCTGAAGAAGTAGATGGGTATTAGTATAACTGGTCAACCGTAACAGAAGAAGGAAGGAGTGAAATGATAGTTTGCTAAAGTTTACATTATAGGTAGTACTTGCTAGTTAGTCCAATCTCTTCTTTTTCCTTGCTTGTACTGGTGCAGTTTGGTGGGGTGGGTGTTGCCAGCGTGAGTGATGGGAAGAGACTAGGGAAATGATATTAAGCTACTAGTTTTCTCCTTTTATTTTCTAGTTGTACTTGTCATCTTATTTGTTTAATCTCCTTGTTTATTTTATTTCCTTATTCTCTTGTTGCAGCCGGATGCAAGGTGGGTTTGGGATTATGTAACAGTCAAGATTGGAGGGAAATGAGGAGGAAAAATAGCTAGCTATTATTTCATCTAGCTAGGTGTACTTGTAAGGTATTTTTCTTTGTTTTCTAATTTCTTTTCAGCATTTCTTTTCCCTTTTTACAATGGTATACAGTTGTATACTTGGGAAAAAGTTTCATTTTGACTTTAGTATTAATAACATACATTAATGGTGCATAATGTGTTATTAATGTGTTGGGCGGTAGTATATAATATTCCTTGTTTAATGTATATAAATGAGTGATTATCGTCTTTGAAACTTGATTTGTATATGTAAATCATTTCATGAGTTTTTATCCTTTATTTGTGACCTTGATATATGTATTAGAATATTACATATAATTTTTGTTTTAGGAGTTATTTTCTCCTTAATGATGTTCCCTTTTTGATTTGGGATTACATGTATAATTTGGTGTTCATTTTGAACTAGGTATTTATATACCAATGTTTATGATAAGTATTGGTCATTAGATGAGTAATTGCTGATCATCTAGCTTCATTTAATTTAATTCCTTATTAAGTAGTATAATCAACTTTTGGGGTAGTTCAATCTACCCCCCTTAAAAGGACTTCGTCCGAAGTCTCACTTCTGATCAATTGTTCCTAGGAGAATCTAGTTCCATAACTAACTTCAATCCTAGGGATCAAGTCCCGTATCTCTATACTCAAAATGTAACAGGTGCATAAACCAACTCATCCAAGTGCAATAATTATGTGCAACTCATAAACTTAGTGCAATGAAGTGCACTTCCCATGTAACATACAATTACACACATCCACACAAGGTGAACACAAGTGCACAATAACAAATACACAAATCCCCACATAGACACCGATAACCATCCAAGTATCATGTCGGATACAATAACATACCACCGAGTGCATACATGCACGACCCAACCAGATATACAACAGTATGCCTTGCATACGTTACAATCAAGACAACACCACCAACATAAATTTCATCCAAGAGCTTAAAGCACGTAAATTCCACAACACGTCACAACAAACAACATAGAATCTTGGTATACGCCAAAAGGCTCTACCCCCCTTAAAAAGGGTTACGCCCCGTGACCCCCCAAAGTATTGAACGGTGCTATGAGAAGAGCGCTGGATACTTGGTCTCCCTCCTTCTCGTATCGGAAATGAGGAGTGGAGTCGTCACTTATCTAAGATGTGGGTCTAACTTTAGTCTTTTGGACTCTAAAATATATGAATGGTGAGTCACGTACTTCTTCAGCTAAAAGTATGGAGTACTTGTGCGCTCTTCCAAACGCGTTCTAATGGGCCCACTCGCTCTATAGTGAGGTGCAGATCCATGAACATAGGGCTCAATTTACTCTTTCGTTCTTATCAGTGTTTAATAGATTATTATTTTTTTTGTAGCAACTTATTATTTTTCCCATTTCAATATGACTGTGTCATGCACGGTCTTTCATGCTTTAAGAAACAAGGTATCTTGGTAGTTTGAATGGTCGATTAGATTTAGGTCGCCTATCCCGGTATCCTGGATTACTAGCGCACATGCGCGTACTATATCGTCAAGTGTTCTCGTATTTACTCACTGACTGTCAGTTGAGGTGAAATGTGGCATTGATTACCATTAATACTTAGTACTCTTGCACTTGTCTTAGCCATCTTGAGATATACTAGTCTATATATTCACAGGGATATTCCTTGTCATCCCGTGTCTCCAGATTGTTTTGTTCCGGAGTAATATGTTAGTTGTAGTATTTGTTAGGTATTCCCGATGATGTATGTTGTACTTGTGTATATCGGCCTAATAGTAGTGTTTGTGTGGTTCACCCAGCTCTTTGCTAGGGAAATTTATTTGTTGTTCTCATATTTGTGTTCTACTTCTTTCTGCATCCCGTGTGGGTATGCTCCCTGGTAGTTGAGGCGTTTGCCTCCTAGTATGTTTTATCCTTTTCTACTTTTCATGTTGTTTCATCCAAAGTGTAGTTATATATTTGTGTGTTTCTTACCATTGAGTTCTAAGCGAGTTCCATTCGTCTGGTCTTTGCCAGCTTACTTATTTTCAATGGCTAGTCACTTCTGTGCGCACCATGTGTTGACCGATTTGATAGTTGTTGGTGGTTGTTACATTAGCCTTAAGCTTAGGGCATTCGCTAGTGTACTAGCTTTGCCTTTCTTTTATTTCATAGTGTTGTGTTTGTGTTTAACTTGTTTGAGTGAAACGTATTATTGCTCTTACTTTGGCATACGGTGGTTTCATATCGTACTGTATTGTTTTGTGCCTCTAGTCTGAGAGTAGTTTTTCTAATGCCCCTCTTTCGGCGGCAATTTCATCTTTCGTCGGTATCCTCTAGGTGGTCTAATTTGCCAATGTTTGCATATTCGCTTGCTCGTTCCATAAGTTTTCATGTCTTGTTACTTAGCTGACTATCAACTCTCTCGTCTTTCGGGAGGTTTCCCTTTATATTATTGTGTTTTAATCACTCCCTTGTGGAGTTACGACAGGGTCGTATTATACTTAAGGTTTTGGTTTCTTTTAGTCTTGTTATTTTAACTGAGACTCTTTCTGTTAATTTATTCGAGGTAGTTATTTGTACTGGTTTGGGTTTGTGTCGCTGTCTGTCACACGTTTATAATTGTGAAGTATTCTTTGTCAATATCCTTCTCAAACGATATTGGGGTGTGCCCCGAGGAATTGTTTTGTTTCTCTAGGTCTCCTGTTCAATGGGCATGATTATGTATTTTATCTTGTGAGTGTTTGCGATATTGTGCCCTGATAGGGAGGTTTATATTGTAATACTATGAGGTAGTTTTCTTCTCTGTCACTGGTTTCATTATTTACATAAATTTAGTGAGGTTTTGAAGGGTTTTACGATCATTTGTATAGACGAATTACTTGTCGGCCTATTGTTTAATGAGTTAGTTATCAGGTGATTGTGCGTTGGCTTCTAGTCATCGTTATTTTGTTCCCGTGTGTGCGTTTAGCGCTTGTTCATTGTTTCACGCTCTTGTATTTGTAGGTTATTTATGGTACGTATTATAGTTCTCACTTCCCATCATTTTCTGGGTTACATCATTTGTCGTGTTTCCGGATCCGTGGCGAAGATTCACGTTTCCTCTTTTGATGGGAGTTCTTACTGTAGTTTGACTTAGAACAGTTTTCGTTATTATTCATCCCGTTTCAGGTGTTGCTGCCCTTTTTGGCATATGTTAGAAAGGTAGTGGAGGCGGTAATTGCGCTCTTTTGGACTCGTGTCCTTCTAGTAGTACATTTAGATGTCTTTACTTAGGCGTGTGTCTTATATCATGAACCAGGTAAATGTTATTGTTTAATTTACATACTTATTATCCCCCACAGTCGTCGCGTTAGCAGGCGACACGTTTTTGAACATGTACTCCTCTTTTATTACCTATTGTATGGTGGAATGCCGGCGGTAGTAGCCTTTCTCTCTACGTGGGAATTTCACCCAATGATCGGTGTGATCAAATAGAATAACAATGTTACCATCGCAAGGGTATAAATTTAATGAAGTGTATGAAATTTCTTGTATAACCACTCTATATAATCCTACCGTTTGTATAGAATTCTATGATGGGAGTTTTATGTTATATACATAGGTACCGTCACGTGTATATTAAGTACAAAATCTCTAATGCCCCTGCATTTATTATGGGGATATTTATGGACGAGGAAGTTATGTTCCATGTTTACTTTGCGTAGGAGGTTTGGACTCAGAGTGTGGTATATATACTCCTACCTCGACATTTGTTCGTTCACTTAATTATGGTACTCTTTTGTAAAGGTGGTACCTGGGTGTTAATTGTGGAAGTATTCGACACTGGTTCGCATCTACGGTGTGATCAGTTTACGTAATCACTGTGTTGTGCTACAATACGTTTGATTTCGATCCTATTAAGGTTTAACATATTTTTTCCTTTTCCGGTATTCATTGTATGTTACGTGTGCCATTGTGGGCATAATACCAACCCTGATTATTACGTGATCGTACTTCATTTTACAACTCCTACATATTCGGGAATGAGTTGTTATTTTGAGGATTCACATTCGTTGATTTGAATGGATATTTACTGTTTACAGCTGATGCACTTTGATTCTTTGGTTTATTGCCATCATTAAGGATAGTGATACATTTAGGAAGTGTATAACATGTGTATAGGGTCGTGGTCGTCCTAAGGACTCGACACTTGTCGTTGTTAGCGGTCGGCATTCAATGTCGGTACGCATCTATGGTGTTTGGCTCTTAAGTCGATATTAATGGTTCGTTAATGTCTAACTGGTGTGATTGTTACGGGCTATTGCATGCCTTTTTGATATGATGGTCGGACTATTTGGTTCCTCTTGAGGTTTGTAGGTCTTATGTTTAAGGGTTTTGTGTTCCTACTCGTGGGAGGTTGTATTTAGAGGATTTGTACTAAAGTTGTACGGATGTTCAGTGATCTTGGTAGTTATGGTATCGTTCACTGTGATCTTTACGACTTTGTAAGGTTTAATTGTAGGTTGAGCACTTGCGGTGGCAAGTGCGCGAGGTAGGAAGAATTATTTGTATATTGGTTTTCATGGCGCTTGCTGTAGCAAGCGCGCCATGCAGGTGGAGTTATTGGTTTGGTAGTGGATGGTCTCGGGGACACTTCGGTTGGTTGAGGACGGCTTAGATAATTATCTTGAAAAGGGTTGTATTGTGGTTACTACAGTTCGTTAAGGTATGTTAAGTTCTCTAGGGCAGTTCTCTTCCTGGTGATCTAGGTTAGGCTTCTTCCTGAGTTTGTCTTAAGTTTCATCGTGAATGAAAGGAGAGCGTTTGACGTATGCGTTCATGTAGTTAGTTTATTAGGTTAAGGGCGTACGGCTTCCTAGAACGCGCTGGGTACTAGTACCAGCGCCTAAGGTTCCCGCAAAGTTTGGGTATTTTTTCCCCAAGGTGACTCCTTTCCCCATCTAATTGCTCATACAGCGGGGTCTGCCCCCGTAGCTACCATCTGGTGCTTCGGGTCCGACAGATGGAGTACTCCGTTGTCTACGGTATGACATTCCTTCCTTGGGGTTGCATTTCAGCAATCTTGGTTAACTGAACAGGGTCCTATGTTTAATTATGAGCCGACTCGATAGTCTTTATGGATTCATTGTATTGTAATTCTCTCATCTATCTTGGTATCGTACCTTTATGGCAGCCATGTCGGTTTCCCGATCAGGAGGGATTCTCCGCCTCCTGGCGCCTTCATCGCTTTGCCTCTATGTCAATATTCGGAGTGTGGGCAGTGGCGGGAGGGGTACCACTGCTGATTCCCGGGAAGTTCTCCCATCGCTAGTATGGTTCTATGTTATTCAGGATCGCAGGACCTCCAATACCCTCGTCATGCCTCGTTCTGAGTGGTTTCCACTTTTCTCGACATCTGTAACACTGCATGCCGTGTCTTTACTCGGTAGTTCTTCGTACAGTAATCAGTAATATTGGAGTGCCATTAAGGCTGATATTGCTACGCTTTCGTGTCATTAGGACACTGGTTCGTTTAAGACCAGATGTCTCGTACCTCACAAGCGTTCCCCATATTCCCATAATCCTAAGCACACTGTCTTGACCCTAATTATCTCGTCATCAGAGCGGTACTCCGCTCTGATACCACTTTTGTAACACCCCTACTCTAAAATCCGGTTTAACTAGCGCGCCTAACATAATAATCAGTCGATTCGCAACGGTAATTAAAAGACGTACACAAAAGAAACCGGGTGTTACCCGCCGTTACCCGCCCATGCGAGTAACGAAGCGTTTACCATCTATCCAATCTACACTACCGCTGTGATGACAGAGATTTAATACAACTAAAATTACAAACCGAATAAATTCCAAAAGAACAATGAGCCATCTATCTATCTAAATTCCATAATGTTCGAAAACAGTAAACTTAAGTAACCGTGTCGCATGTAGGTAGACCGTCGACTATCCCAAACTCCCGCGCTCGCGTTTGAACTTAATCCGCTCCAATCCTGAAAGTGGGGACCGTATAGGCTCAGCCAACGCTGAGCACGAACTACATACCTTCATGAACCCTAAGACTACTCAAGTTATTTAGCCCAATTGTTAACATGCTGTTCCAATTTCATGCTGTACCATTTTCATTTACAGTAACAATATAACAATAATCATCACACATATAAGTCCATACAATAAATTCATACAATCACCATAACGATCCACAACAAGCAATAAGCAAGTATATAAACAACATCAATTAACGGTGCGAGAGTTACACTCTCTTGAACAATCTTGTTATACGGCCTTGAGGCATTCTTGTTTCGTTGTTCAGGGCTAAGAATATTTCCTTATATCATTTCATAACTTTTATTTAATTTGTTTAATTAAGGTGGGCGTCATGTTAGGACAACCCGTATAAACTTCCTTTTCAGGAGCAGTCGCTCTGATGCACTTTAACAGTGCGGTTTGTCAGGAGTCCGTAAAGGCCTGACGGCCGGAGCCATTGCACCAACAGCAGTGCCCTCTGACCAACGATCGTATCCGGCTCGTTGGAGTTTCCATAGCGAGAGAACCCTATCCGGTCGTTCCCTCTCTTTAGTGATCACCCATGCGCAACCATGTAGTCCGTGACTACCCTGGCTTTTTCCTTATCTTAATTGTTTACTTAATTCCACCATATAATTCGGTCCGTGACCTTTACCTAAGATCTACGCTTAGGTTATGTAGAGTGTATTCTCAATGTAAAGACCTTTAAGGTCGTTAACCTTCGCCTAGATGTCGCCTAGGCTGCGTTCATCCTCAGATTTATATAATAAGATCACAGTTATTTTCCTTTTACCATTTCCATATTACCATCCACAATCCGATCCGAGTTTCATATACAATTTTCAAATTGTAATCCGTCGCGTACAATAAAGATCGCGAAACAATAAACATTTAAATCCACAACCACAACACATAGCAAACATATCACTCTTGTCATGCATACACACATACCAGAACCCGAGGAAGCCCTCAGGAACACTCGGACCATATAGAACGTACCATACACCGATGTAATGCTAGCGTGCGGGACCAGGCTCACCCTCTAATCCTTTGTAATTCGACACTCGCAACCCGGTCTACTGGAAATGTAGTACATCATTAGTATTTACATCCCGAGCCTACCTCACTGTATCAAGATAAGTCCTTTTCTCTATCCCGTAATAAATTTTTAGTCGGTTATTCGTTAGACTTGATTTTCCATTACTCTTGGGATTTAGATAGTATTGTACGTTACAGTTTGCGAATACGCATTATTTGGTAATCCAACAATGTTTTTTCCATTGAGAAGTAAATCCTTTAATAACTTACATATTACAGGGTTGTTCACATGTATGTATACATTTTTTTTATATGTGTTGCATGGAAGTTTAATTCTCTGATTATGTTTATCGTTTTCGCTCCCGTTCTCACGTGGGTGCATAGTTGTTAATTACGTATGCATGAGTTTAGTATACAGTTGCTGCTATATTTATTTTAATCGCGTTTCGGTTTTATTTCCAACCGCATAACATCGTACTTGACTTGTCGGTCATATTATATGTTCCCTTTTCCTTAGAAATCATGTTCTATGAATTGTAACATTTCCCGTGATGAATATATCGTCATTTGATGTAAATGTTTATGAGGTACGTTTACGCTCTAAAAATTTTTCTTATGACATATCTTTTTATATCTTGGCATATTGTCACTTATATCGTTTTAAACGTTATTCTTATTTTCAGCTTATATTTCCGAAATTCTCCACCAGCCCATATAGTTTCGGAAATTACATTCTTGTTCTCATTCCTTCCCAATTATTTACAAAAGCCAACCCAATTACAATCCTTGTCACACTTCCTCTCTTATTTAATTGTAGCCTATGTTTTTCCAACCTTGCAATATATATACAATATATATACGTAACACTCGTTCAGTACCTGTAACACCCCTACTATTAATACAATCATTACCGTCCAATCTCCTCGTGCTTCCAGAGTCATGCAGCGGATACATACTTACATACAGTGGGTGATACAATGCCTGTTAGCCACCCACGTGACTAACAAGGCTACTACTACTTACAGCATCGGTCTGATGGACCGGAATATCCGAGTACTACACACTTATCATACATACTCCAATTACCAAATCAATTACTAAGACTTCCCGTTCATTACAATACTTCAAGTTCAATACAACATAATCCACATACCGAGTTTACTAGGTTCCAAGTCAAATACAATACTTCTCCCAAGTTCATACATACTCACTAAGAGTCTATCTATTACCCATTCCTCACAAACTACCTACTTCCTAAATACAAAGGCGTGCCACCGGTCTCTTACCTTGACCGTATCCGCTTCGGGTACCTGCACACTAAAAACGTTCCCCCTAGGGGGTCAGCTTTCGCTGCATATGATAACCGCATACCCCGCGTACTAGTGAGGGTACGCCGACCACTTGGTCGAATACATGCAGTTCATTTTAATCATACATGCATGCATACATGCTTTCATACATATACTACAATACTTTACACAAGAATACATACATACACTTCAGTTCATACATAGTAATCCATACAGTCCAACGATACATACTTACCTTTCCTGAAGTCCACAATGCACAATACCATACAGTTCATACGCAATACATATTCCATACATACCCAATACTTGTTAGCTCCATTTTGTCCACCCGGGTTAATCGGGTGGAGATTACTCTTTTACTCGTTACGCCATACTTACGCATACATACTCGTACTCATACATACTTACTTACTTACTCTTACTCTTACTCATGTTAAGTCGTCGGGACCTCCGGCCCGGGGACTACTCCGTCCCACCACCGGGATTTACTTGACTCACCAATCGGGATGCTACCCATTAAGGGGTTTGGGCCGCGGACCAGTTTACGAGTCAGGAATCGGATCCAACCTCTTGTGTCTCATCATCCTCACGCGTGGCCGAAGCTATATCGGACTTCTACTCATTCCAATTTACTCACACTTAAGTTAGGAGTTAGGTAGTTAGGAATTTAGTAGAAGTCAACATCCAAGCCACAACAATTACATTATTCTATACATACCATACGCAATACAGTACAATATACAAGTACAATACAAAGTACACTACACTTCATCATCATTCATATTTCATGAATTATACAACTATTGTTCAAGAGAAATGTACCTAGAACAATATAAACAAGCACAAGTAAGTGCAATATAGTCCGATTCATGCATTTATCTTATTTGGTGGTCAAGTAAGCACACAAATCGGGGTAACCAGATTAGGATACAGGGCATGAAGAAATCATACCTTTCACCATTGATTTCGGACTCACCGAATCCTCTTCGGTGTTCAACTATTCGAATCCTAGCATATACATACAGTTGGGTGGTTAATCATCTATAATTAACCTTACTTATTACTTTTCTAAAGTTTCCCAGTGTTTACTTACTAATTCCTTATTATTCAAATACATTTACTAATTCCTTATTATTCAAATACATTTACTTATGTTACTTACTTAAAATTATTCTCTGGGCTTGTTCATGGCCTTAATGACCTTTAAACATCATTTATTTTGTCTTAATTATCTTATAATATCATTACCCTTCATTACCCTACCTTAGATTAGCTTTAAAATGGATTCTGTGAAGAAAATGGGGTGGTCCTGGTTTGTGTCCTGGTTTACAAACCTGGACCATCTCTTCAGAGACGTTTCTGTCAAGTTTTATGGTGGTCCGGGTTTGTGTACCAGTTTACAAACCCGGACCATCACTTTAGAAACTTTTTGCCGTATTTTTAAGGTGGTCTGGGTTTGTGTACTTGTTTGCAAACCCGGACCATCCTTCAGCGATACTTTCTGTCGTATTTTTAAGGTGGTCCGGGTTTGTGTACTTGTTTGCAAACCCGGACCATCCTTCAGCGATACTTTCTGTCAAATTTTTGAGGTGGTCCTGGTTTGCGTACTGGTTTGCAAACCAGGACAAATCCAGCGAGAAAGTATTCTGCCAATTTTAGAGGTGGTCCTGGTTTGCGTACTGGTTTGCAAACCAGGACAAATCCAGCGAGAAAGTATTCTGCCAATTTTAAGAGGTGGTTCTGGTTTGCGTACTGGTTTGCAAACCAGGACAAATCCAGTCTGTTGCAAATTTCTAGTTTTAAAGCTTTGTTTCAACTTCAAACTTCTACCAATCTCTTCCCCATAATACCTACATATAATCTAGCATATTTTAGCATTGATTAAGCACTTTAAACTAGCCTAATCCACTCTATAAAAATCTGTTACACTTATACTCTCACTGTAAGTTTTTCTTCTCTGTCACTATTTTTCCTTCTCCAAGAAATGCTACAGACTTTCCCATTCTTCTCTCACTCACCAACTCAATGATTCTCAATCTATCCTTACTGTTAAACAACACCCAATACATTTACAACTCTACCCAACTACACTATTTCTTCCTGTTACAAACCAAAGTGAAATCTCTTATTCTTTCCTTCTCTGTACAACAGCTTTGTTCTTTCTTTTCTAACACACTCAAGTCTCTAAATTCCTGAACGAATTTTGACAGAGGTTCCCCACATTTCTAAGTGTTCTCACCACACAATTTTGCACACTCAATATATTCACAACCTGTTCATCATGTACATTATTCTCACACAACATACTAATACCTACTGCACACTTACCATTTACACTTAGCATTTTATTTCCTTGTTTTCAAAAGCCTCAAACTACAATTACCATCCACATTAATACCCATACTCTTCCTACTGTTACGGTGATTTCTAAACATTGCTAAAGCATATACTTATACCTACACAAGCATTAAAAATCGTACATAGGCTTCTCTTTACCTTGGGTTTCCTTGATTCCTTTTTCTTTCCCTCCTTCCTTTCTTGCTCCTCTTTCCTTCTTTGTTTTCTTGGTTCATTTAGGCCAAGCTACACCATGTAACCAAGCACACACATACACACCAAAACTAATAGTGAATTTTCTATCTCACGTATTAAACTCTAACTTTGTGAGAGAAAAACCATTTAAACCACTTAGTAGGTCTTACCTTGAGCTTCTAATGGAGAGTTTTTGAGTAGAAAATGACAAGGCTTCAACTCCTCTTTGAAATGCCAAAATCGGCTGAGAATGGAATAGTGGTGTTATACGTGAGTTTGACTTTTGCAAGGAACAATGGAAAAGAGTGAAGCTTTGGTCTCTTTCTTACCTTAGAACATGGAGAAGAAGATAGATCTTCAAATGGTGTTCTCCAAGCTCTAAAATGATTATACCCTCAAAAATAAAGTTGGAGGTTTTAGATTTTTGAAGGGTGTGTAGAATAATCTCCTCAGCGATACGAATCCAACGGTATAATTTTTGTAGCATTTGGTGGTGGTTTAGGCTTTCAAAAATGGAGAGGAAGTGGCTGTTGTGAGAGGGTGGCTCAAATCGCCATTTCAGTCGCACAGAAGGAGAAGAAAATACAGAGGAAGAAGAAGGTGCAGTACGTGAGGTGTTTGTGGGAGAGGAGAGAGAGAATAAGTAAAGTAGTTACTTTTGTTTTTAATTGTTTTGTCTTTTACATATAAGGAAGGAATAAAGGAGAGGGGTATGGGCTATTATCAGCCGGCTGCACACAGCTCACATGGCTTTTAAAATGTTATTGCAATAGTGGACACACTAATTTATTTTATTTACACTATTACCCCACAACTTCCCGTTTTTGACAGTTTTTACTATTTTCTCGTTTTATTGATTTTATTGGCTCTAGACCTTCACTAATGTTTATTAGTGACTATTTAGTTGACCAAAATTATTACGAGTCTATTGACCGCTTAAAGTCGTGTTTTCCCGGTTACCTCGAAAAACGCGCTTTAATGTTCGTTTGTGTTTTTAATCCATTTTGTGGATCCGTTTTCTTCGGGAGTTGTTCCCATATATTATTTAGGTCTTATTAAGCCCTAGGAATCCATATAACGTGCTAACCGAGGTCTCATACCTCTTATGTTATTTAACGCTTATTTAGCGTTTTTCGCTTTTTAAGCATTTCTTCATTTCTTTTGGATTTATTTTTCCTTACCAATATTACTTAGGCGTCATTAGGCCCTTAAATACCTATTAGATTAATTTTAATCCCTATATTTAAGTTCGGGGTATTTCAGTACCTTACTTGTATATCTTTCAAAAATTACGTTTCTCTTCCATCTCTTTTTATTTATTTACAAGACCAATCAAATATTATTCTTGTCACATTTCTTCTTCTATTTAATTATAACCTAAGGTTTTCCAACCTTAATATATTTATATACACCACACTTATATATTTACGCTCCAGCCCGTTTATATATGCATATGTATTTTTCGGAAATCACTTACCATCCCCATAATGTTCTTTTATTCGTAATGCATCCCTCTTTGTTATATAAACTCACAATTGTACACTTAACCTTATATTATACATAATAGTTATTTAAATCACGATTTCAACCCGGATCTTCTTCCTAATTTCATGCAGCCCACTTACTTAATTTAATTCCGGTTTGCACCCTAACTTTCAATAATTTACAAGTTAACCCCACAAGTTCTATAAATGTGACATGGCCTATTAAAACTATATGTTATATCTTTATTCATTAAATCTCTAGAATCACCCAAATTTTTATCTAATTTACGAACAAGCCCCACTATTCTCATGGTTTCCATTTTAGCCCTACACTTTCCGAAAATTTCACTTACACCCCCATAGTTTTAAAATTTCATTTTTTTAATGTTTATTAATTCTTAAATTTAATTAATTTAGATGTCCTAAATTAGTCAAGCCTCTCATATAGTCAAAGTTGACCGCCCAATATACCCCGTTGACTCTTATTCCTTTTATTTACGGTTTTACCCTAATTGATTTTTTTGTTTGCATTCCGCCCCTTAATCTTTATAAATTCATTCTTTTAACTTTAATATTTTGTTAAATCACCAAATCAATTAATCTATCCCCCTACTCTAGTCAAACCTCTAGTTTAGTAAAGATTGACCATTAGTTCTCTCTCTTTACCCACATCCCTTTTTATTTCATATCTTTGCAATCAATTCCTTTTACTTTTATGAAATCCATATTTTACATTTTTAAATTCCCAAATAAATACCTACGGTTTTTAACTAAATTCTATACCCTTTTTTTACCCCATATAAACCCTTGGTTCATCTAAATGTTTATAAGGCTTATAATTTTCTAATTCACATTATGACCTTATAATTCTACTAACTTCTTCTAAATTATTTTTGGATGATTATGTTTATTTAAATTTCATCCTAGCACCAGAAGTTTATATAATTATTTTTTTCACTCAAAAATTCAATAATTATAATTTTAGGTTCAAATAAGTAATATACCATGGCTTAAAAAAATAACCTTAAATATAGCTTAAATTTAGCTTAAACATATTATTAAAATGTTCCTAAAAATTCACTAAAATCCCCACGGTTGTTCTAGTTTATTTCCAGCTGTTTTTGTATCATTTTTCTCCATGTTATATTGCACAAATTTGACTACGGTGAGTTATATTTGTTTAGCTAACATTCCACACAATCCTTAATCCATATCTTACGTTCAAACCCATAAATCATAAATCCTATACCTCTGCTCTCGGCAATGGAAATTTTTACATTATAACAGCATGTGTCTTAACATGTCAAGGTATGGTTTAGGTAGTTATTTACCTTATTTTGATCAGCAATGTTTTCATCCAGCTCATTCACTTCTCAGCACTTGTAAATTCAGATTTCTTCCCCAGCCAGCAGCACCTCTCGGCTATACATACAGATGCATAGTTTCAGTTGTAATTTGTATAACATTACATTATTTATTTTTTGTTTAAACTCACATAAATGCTTAGTTTTAGTCCATGCATTACCTTGTTAGTTCTGATTTCCTCTTCAGGGGTATGATTTTTGTTGCGGTGGCTATCCCAAGGTGAAGGCAGCTTCACTTGCTCACCGTATACACATGGAAACACAGTTACTTAGTTCCTCCCCTTTACGGTAGTTGCTCCAAGGAGTTTAACATGGAATTTTTGCAGTTTAAGAGGGTGGTCTCACCTTGTAAAATTGATGGGGATTCAGTTGGCATTCTCTGCTACCTAGAGCACAAGGAGTGGGTTCAGTTTTCATAGGAAAAAAAATTACCGAAGGAGCTTAAACAGAAGGTTACATTCACTGGTTTTTACCTTGTTGAAACTCATCAATGGTGAGCGATAGCAAAGATTTGGGTTGGGTAGAAGGAACTATTATTCCTCTCCAACTATACATATAATGAGGCAGAGAGGAGGTAAGGAAGGCTTCACTTTCGGGCATAAGAAAAGGATGAAGAGGAGGGTGTTCCCCTACCATTTTTACTTGTCGTTTTTTTTCAGGTTATTGCAGGTGATGGGTGGTGGCTTTTGTTTGTTCAAGGAAATGATGGAACTTTCTTCAGCTGGCGCAAGAGGGGAGGAAAGGCACGGTCAGCAGTAGTACATATATATATTTTTTCCCTCTGCACATTACCGAGAAGGAGAGGGTGTTCATACCCTTTTCTCACCTTATACTCCCTCATTGATGTTGGCTGTTTCCTAATTGTTTCTTGCTCAGGTAAGGACTGGAAGAAAATCTCCTTCAAACACACAAGCAGAGTTTAAGAGGTGGAGAGTGCAGTTTTTTTTTTTGAAAGAAACCGTGAAGGGAATAAGCCTTGTTTACCTTGTTTTAATCGGTTGTTGCATGGCCATGTTCAGAGGTTTCAGTTTGGGATATGAAGGAGAATGGTGGAGGCCTTGCTGGTGCAAGAGGGTGAAGTTTAAGATATTAACAGCAAGGATGAAGAGGGTAGAAGATGGGCTGCTTGCTGTATGCTATTCTCGGTTAGTAGAAATCGGATTGTTGTTGCTGTTTCAGTTGGGAAAAAAAAAGATAAGGAAACTGGAACTTGTTACCAGTCGAGAGAGGTAGAGAATCAGCTATGTTCATGGAGTTGTTTAAGGCTTGAAATGCAGTAAAGTAGTGAAGTGATGGGGCTGATTTATTTCCTTGCTGTTGCTGTCGGTAGAAATCTGTAGATGTTCTCGACTGAAAAGAGAAAGATAGAGGAGAAGTGATGTTGTTACAGCCAAGGGAGGGAAGAGAAAGAAGGGAGGAGGAAAGAAGGGTTTCAGTACGTTTGAAATGCAAGAAAAGGTGGGGGAATTATGGTTGTTGATTGTAGTTTGTTTCTTGGTTGCAGTTCGCTGCTGCTCTCGGTAGTAGAGAACAGAATGGAGGGAGTTAGGTGTTGCAGTCAACAGAGAAAGAAAGAAGAGAGGAGTGTCTCAGTGGGTGAGCATGGGCAATATTTTCCTGAAGAAGTAGATGGGTATTAGTATAACTGGTCAACCGAACAGAAGAAGGAGGGAGTGAAATGATAGTTTGCTAAAGTTTACATTATAGGTAGTACTTGCTAGTTAGTCCAATCTCTTCTTTTTCCTTGCTTGTACTGGGTGCAGTTTTGTGGGGTGGGTGTTGCCAGCGTGAGTGATGGGAAAGAAGACTAGGGAAATGATATTAAGCTACTAGTTTTCTCCTTTTATTTTCTAGTTGTACTTGTCATCTTATTTGTTTAATCTCTTGTTTATTTTATTTCCTTATTCTCTTGTTGCAGCCGGGTGCAAGGTGGGTTTGGGATTATGTAACAGTCAAGATTGGAGGGAAATGAGGAGGAAAAATAGCTAGTTATTATTTCATCTAGCTAGGTGTACTTGTAAGGTATTTTTCTTTGTTTTCTAATTTTCTTTTTAGCATTTCTTTTCCCTTTTTACAATGGTATACGGTTGTATACTTGGAAAAAGTTTCATTTTGACTTTAGTGTATTAATAACATACATTAATGGTGCATAATGTGTTATTAATGTGTTGGGCGGTAGTATATAATATTCCTTGTTTTAATGTATATAAATGAGTGATTGTCGTCTTTGAAACTTGATTTGTATATGTAAATCATTTCATGAGTTTTTATCCCTTTATTTGTGACATTGATATATGTATTAGAATATTACATATAATTTTAGTTTTAGGAGTTATTTTCTCCTTAATGATGTTCCCTTTTTGATTTGGGATTACATGTATAATTTGGTGTTCATTTTGAACTAGGTATTTATATACCAATGTTTATGATAAGTATTGGTCATTAGATGAGTAATTACTGATCATCTAGCTTCATTTAATTTAATTCCTTATTAAGTAAGATAATCAACTTTTGGGGTATTTCATGATCAATTACTATAGTGGCATTTCATGGATTTTTACGAAAATATAGTGGCATTTTGTGACTTTCTTTTTTTTAGTGACATTTCAAGAAATTTTGTTTGTATAACTCTTATACTATGACGTTAAGTCTTTATGTTTAATGTCATTCCCCACTTTACATTATACCCCATCTTAATTTTATTTGATTCTCCCGCCATTATATAAATCATAATATCCTAAGTATTCATAGTCTCACATATGAATTGTAAAGCCTTTTATTGATACTAACTTCCATTATTTCATGTGAGTTACAATCTCCTTTAGTTTGTATTATTTTTACATACCAACATTTTAGATATCATATCTAATGTTATTTAATATGATTCCCAACCATATAATCATCACTCTTAATTTATTACATTCTCCACTTTAGTATATAATTTTATAACTCCTTATATATATATATTCATATTTTCCATATGAATTATAAAATTCCTATAATTAATAGTAACATCATGTAATGACATTATGACCATAGGTTTCATGCTATGTCATGTAACCTTTCAACCTTATATTTTATTCATTCCTAACTCCTTATATTTCACGGCCTACCCTTTTACTTTCTTATTATTACACTTTTACCCATAATTGTTTCTAACATTACAATTACATTACAAATCATATTTTATAAATCTAACACCTTATTTATTTTATTCTAAAGTGCTATTCTAATTCTTTAATATTACTGAACAACCTCTAATGTCATTCCTTAATCTTTCACTCAATTTTTCCAAATTACAAAGTGACCCATTATTTATAAATCTTACAATTTAATTCCCAAAAGTTGATTTAAGCTTATAACTTTAATTATTTCCATCCTAATACCCAAACTCTAGGCTCCAATATTATCCAGCACCCCTAATTTAATTTCCTTTGCATTATAAAACCTATATTTGATCCTTATAATCACTAAGTTATTAAATAACTTATATATATCCTTAAGGTCAAATTTTGACTCTAAACTCTTCCAATCATAACTTAATTTTTGTAAGTCTTTTAACCCTCAAAATTTGAAGTCTTTTAAAGCACCAAACTGACCTCATATTTCCAGATTTTTAATATTTTATCCTATGCTTTAAAGACATAAATACACAAAAATGCTTATGAAACAAGGCCTAAACACTTGGCCATATTTCAATCCATAATATAAACATTTACTACACTAAAATACTTATAAAACCACACTGATTTTCGGACCAATAAGTGCTCATACTGTTCAAGTCTCAATTTTCACAATATAGCCCCTTAAACTTTACAATGTGGCATTTTAAACCCTTAAACCATTAGTTAACTTAACCCAATGTTTTAATATGGGTTTATATTCATTCTTAGGTCATTATTAACCATTTTTCTCACATAACTCTCAGCCATACTCAGTACACAACCAAAACAACTTAAAACCTTAAAAATGTGCTTTAAGGTTAGTGTATTAACCTTAAACTCCCAAGTAGATTTTCCCTTGAAGTACTTCAATATTTCTGCCCTAAAATATATAAGGAAGATCTCTAAGTTTTCCTTTTACAGATCCAAGGCTTAAACTTGTATTTAAAGTACCAAAGTTTAGATTTAAATCTGACCCTCTTAATGTTGTTTCTTCTCCTTGTCTCCTCCTTGATTTTCGACAAACCACCAGACCTAAAGGGGCTACATTTTCGGCCATGTCACAAGGAAAAGAAAGATCTAAAGTTAGTATTTTTTTTACACTACAAGAAAAACATGCTTTAGCTACCAATAAATTGTTACTATGCATATATTGGTATCTAAATTGGAAAATTGCTACTGATTTTTGATGTGTTTAACAAAGTGGTTGCTTTTGTGCTAGCACAACAATAATGGTAGCTAAACTTTTAGCCAGTAGCTAAATGTCTACCGCCTTACAAGATTGCTACCATCAATTGTAGCTATTTTATCTTTCATTCCGATAATTTTAGTAAAAGTAATTTTGCTACCAATATCGGTAGCTAAATTAATGAATTGCTACTACTTGGTTAATGCTAATTCAATCATGGTAGCTATTACGCTACTATTTGAGCAACGGTAGCAAAAAGATTCTAATCAGTAGCTAAATAGCTACTATCTTAAAAGTTGCTACGACCATGTAGATAAGCGAAATTATGAAATTGCTACTAACACTTGATTATGGTTGCTATAGTGCTACTATTTTGGCTATGATAGCAAATATTTTTAACAAGTAGCTAAATTGCTACTATCTTAAGTTTCAAAATTGCTACCGACTAATAATGCTGATGAAATTTCAGTTGATATTATTGTGCTAGAATATAAGAAATGATAGCTAATATTCGTAAGAATTAATATAATTATTATTGTCTTATAACTTAAACGTGTGAATACTATATAATTCAAAATACTAACCTATATTGCTGCTGCCATAGTGGATATATTATCTTCTTATATAAATATTTTATTTTTTATAGTTTTTTCGATATATATAGTACTTTAGTATATTTTACTTCTTACCTTTTAACTACCAAAATTTAAATAGAACTTTAAGTAAACAAAAAAAAATTCTAATTCATGAAAAATTAATTAAAACTATATACCACTACAAGAATTTATTTATCATATAAGATATATGTAACATAATATATATTTGATACTTATAATATTTTTAATTTTCAAAGTATCGCACGTATTAATAATTTATAAAATAGAGTACATGTAATAATAATTTAAACTAGTACATATGCTGGTTAAAATTTACAAAATTAATATAAATTAGTTGTCAAAATAATTTAAATTAGTAAATGATATATTTGTATATAAATTTTAAAATTTGTGCAGTTTTTATACATTTTACTATATAATTCTTTTAGTTTACAAAAATCACATAAATTAGTAAAATATAAAAATACAATAAATAATAAAAATTTAAATTAGTTGGCGTGGTGGTTAAAATTTGCAAAACAAATACAAACTATGAATATAATTTATAAATGTTTAAAGATTTTGTAATGTATATATATGTTTAGTTTTTAATTTTATTCAATTTAAGCCAACATACACTTTTATTTTTATTATTTTGACTGTACAAAATTAATGTTGTAATATTATATAAATTAAAATAACCACATCTATTTTATTAATTTTTACATATCCAAGGTTTGATCATATCTCGATCAAAATTTTGATTTATATTTAGAGTATCAAACATTCAATATATACATGTAGTATGTATATATATTTACATATCCACACGTCGCAAGATCGATTCCTGATGTGTGCACATTTTAAGCGCACTAGTCTGAATTAATTAATACCATTGGTATGAGGTCATTTTACCCATACGTTCGATCAAGGTGGTCAGAGATGATATATTCAATACGTCGCGGGTCGGGTTCGATCCTTGATGTTGTTCCCCAAGAATCGTCAGGCAGCACGTACATGACTTTAGTAGAGAACCAGCACATGTGTGAATATAATACTACCACACTATTGGTGGTAATTTTTTTAATGCAACCACGAAAGTTGGTATCTGAAAAGAATTTATGCTACTGAATTTATTGGTAGCCAACAAAGTAAAGCTACCACACATAATCAGTAGTAAAATTGCTACCATAAGAAAGATCAGTGACTAAATTGCTACCATAAGAAAGAGCAGTGGCAGTGTGGCAGCAAAATTGCTACCAACCAGAAAACGGTAGCGAAAATCAATTTCGCCACCAAGGGTTTACCCACCGCCAAACTCCGGTAGCAAATGAACAAAAGCGGTAGCCCGTTCTATTTGGCTACCAATTTCACTATTATCGCTACCAGTTGCGTCGGTAGCAAACTAGTCTTTCTTGTAGTGTTAGACTCCTTAAACAAGATCTAGAAGTTTAAAGCACAAAAATGACTTTAATGGATTAGAGATGGATTTGTCCGTCACTAATTCTGTTTTTTCTAGTAGTATTAACAGCTGAGATCTAACTGAACTGCCTGAAAGAGCTGTATCAAGGAAGGAGTTCGCTTGGTCAATTCCTTGCTCAAAGGAGCGAACCTTATTAGCAAACCATAATGTAACATCCCTAAGTACCCACTGTTGTGATATTGTCCGCTCTGGCACACAGGCCGCACGGTTTTGTTCCAGGGTTCCCTAGTCCCAAAACTCGTATACCATGGAGGAGTCTCCACACTCTTATAAGGAATGTTTCGTTCTCCGCTCCAACCGATGTGAGACCGTTTTATGGCATACCACTCCCCCCATGCAACCTGCGTTTTAAGTGGTGTAACTAGTTTACCCTTAGAAACAAAACCACGAGTTGCGGCAAAGCAAACAATGTCTACTAGTGACTTGAGTACTGCCAACACAACTTGAGAAGCCAAGATAAAGGCCAAGATCTGGGACTTCTGTAACTCCAAAGATGCTGGAAACCTGATTTCTGAAAAACCCTGGATCAGCAGAAAACATCAGCCCAACTTGTCAATATTAATACTTTGCCTAGAAAACACTCTGAGTTCCTCAATTACCCTTATAAAGTTGACCGCGGCCAAAAGATAACACAATCATCCTCAAAGAAGAGATTGGTAACGTCAAATCCCCGACCTCGATAAGAAAAACCATGGATAGATCTTGAAGAGGCAGCAACCTAGAGCGCCAAAGAGAAAAACCTCCATACAAAGACATAAAGGTAAGGCGAGAGAGGATCACCTTGTCGAATACTCTCTAAGGATGAAAAAAATTCCCCGGTCTACCATCGATGAGGACCGCAAAAGAGATCGATGTTCGGCACTTCTTCACCACCTTAATTCACCTCTCGTGAAACTGTACTTCTGGGACCACCAAACAAAAGGCCACTTCACTTTATTAAAGCCTTGACCATGTCAAGTTTCAAGGCAAATTGTTCCCATCTAGACACCTTAGAGGTTTTCATAGTATAGATGAATTCATGGGCTATGATAATGTTGTCATTAATAAGCCTCCTCGGAATGAAAGCACCCTGGTCTTCTGAGATGACTGACATACTTTAAACTATACTTTAAGGTATCCTTCATTCATTTTTTGTAAAATTGTTTTGGTAAAATTAAGTAACATAACAGACGCTAAACAAAGAGATAGAGGTTGACTAGTGATTAGTAAACACATTATATACGTATATCTTATGAGTATGATTACACGTATCTTTTCGATTATATTTATATCAAAATTTGAAAAAAGAATATATAAAACTGTTCACATCAATCTTGTTAATTCATAAATTTTCCTAATCATTTAAAAAGTTTTTTAATATCATAAAAATATCTTTTTCTGTTACGTAGCACTAAGTACTTTTAAACTAAAAAGGTCTACTTGTTAATAAAAATGGTTCACATTATTTAAACATTATAAACTTTACGGAACATATTTTAAGTATTAATATACAATTGAATTTTCATGCTCTTTACTATTATGTGTACTTTTAGTTAGATTTGTAACATCTAAATAATATATTACATTTTTTATATTTTTTCTTTATATTTTTACATATGAGAGGACAATTACTTTCGTAACGGCTTCGAGGACGAACAAAAGGCCTTGAAGGCGAAGCAACAAGAAACGTTAATTAACTCTCGTACGTTTTTACTTAACTGTTTGTTGGATTGATTATGTGGATGAGATATGTATGGATTGTGTGGTTTATATGTTGAGTAATTTGTTAGATAACAATTATGTTTATTGTTATATATATATATATATATCAAAATGGAATAGCATGACATTGAAACCGCATGTTAACTAGGTCAAATAACTCAAAGGGTCTGAGAGCGCATGATGGTTGCATGAAGACATACTCAATAAAGGCTGATTTCATACAAAATACAACTGTTATAGGTACGTAGCTGCTGATGGACGTCGGAGTGCGGGATTAGGTAGTTAGCTGTAAACTGTATAAGGAAGTGATTCAGTTTAGCTTACTCACTTCTTTTGGTTAAGGTTGTATGTTAAGTTAAACTATCTCTCGGTCATCACAGCATTTTGGATTATGTATGTATTGGAAGCCTTGCTACTCACAAGAGTGAATAACGGCGTTAACACCCATGTTAGTAGATTGTTTACGTTTATTTTCATTGCATTGTTCTATTTTAAATTTAGAGTGATTATGCTAAGTACGTGGTTAATATCGGAATTAGAAGTAGGGGTGATAATGGATCCAAAAGGTTTAGAGATAGGTACCATGAAATAAATAGAGGACATTACCTGTAAAAATGGAAACTAAAGAAAGGAAAGAGGGCACCAGATGAAAGTTAAATGTCAACTAATCAATGAATATAGATAAAGTGAACATAGCTCACTTAGAGAGTACGAGTAGATGGAAACATCACTCGCGTTTCATAAGCTGGGGGGTTATTTCACACAGAAACCTGCAGAAGACATAATAAGCCTAACCGAGTGCATTTGCACACGCAGTGATTGATATATGTAGAGAATTGGGCCAGTCCCCGGAAAATGCACTCAACCATGGCGGGTAAAGTTCAGAATAACGAACATCAAACAGAAGGCAAAGCTTCTCACAGCGAATAACCAAGTTTTCCCCATAACACAAATATAAACAAGCAATTGAATGGGAATTTCCGATCCAAAACAAAATAAATTGAGACAGTAAATGAACCGAAACCGAATGCTGTTGTTTTGCACAAATTCTCTCTAAGTTCAAGAAACCATGATGTGCCAAGCACTTATCGAGTCGACATGCAACAAAGTAAGAAAGCTAATGAAACAAAAATAGGACAACTACGAACGAAGAGATCAACCGACATCCATTTTAGGGACCCTTCTTGTGATTACAACCTCTTTAGTCTAAACTATCACCTAAGCAGCTCATATGTGAAACAAAGTAGCGGAAATGAAAATGCGGGAACAAAAAGGGCACAAAGAGGCAAAATAGTGAAGGAAGGAAGTACAGTCGGCAATCTGCATCAGATACAACTCCAACAAAGCCGAGATTTTGGCCCTCACCTCGTGGGTTCATCGAGTGACACATAGAGGAACAGAGGAGGGAAAGATGAAGTGGGAGCGAAAGAAAGAATTGTAGCTCGTTTTCGATTTTGAAGCACTAGTGTAAAACTGACTCTATATACAAAACAGATGGAGGCGATGTGAATCACACACTCGGGACAAACAGATTTTCCGATATAGTGTGGTGGTTTTGAGCTTTTGAGTGTGGGTTTTCCAAAGACATTTGGTGAAGTGTTGATAGTGGTTCTCTGTGAAAGGGAGCTTCAATTGTCGTATTTTCTCTTCTGGGATTTTCTTTCAAAAGTGTATCAACGAGAGAGAGAAAATGGAAGATTCTTTCAATTATCGGCTAACTGTGTCCACGTGAGTTATGTTGCTTTTATAATATGAGGACAGGGTTTTAGAAGACAGGTGTGTGGCCTGACTTTAAAATGTGCTAGGGTTTTTTTTTTATTTAAGTGGCGAGCTAGGTGAGAGTGAGACTAGTGCTAATAATCGATGGACTAGGCCTCGTGAACCTTGGGCCCCATTCGGCGTGGACACTAGTGACGAGTCTGGGCCACTACAATGGGTCCAAGTTCGACCCAAAGAGAAGGACTCGTGTGATGAGCAAAAAAAAAAAACCCAAGGCTAGTGTCAGGTACTATGGGTTCTCCCACAGTCACTAAACGACTAAGCTAACGACAAAACTCAATATGAAAAAAATCGGAAAAAGTAAATAAGTCATCACCTAGCATAAGTAAATTCTCAAAACGCTAAGGTTTTAAAAATGAAAATGCAAAGTGAGACTAAAAGGTTTTTATCAACAAGAGTGAAATGTTTTCTTTTGAAAAATGGTGAAATGACAAAAATGGAGATAGAAGATTAAATGAAATTATTGATAATAGTAATAATAATAATAATAATAATAATAATAATAATAATAAATAATAATAATAATAAATATAATAATATAATAATAAAAAGCATAAATGATAGAAATAATACTAAAAATAATAATGATTAAAATAAAAAATAAATGCCAGAAGACAAGTAAAAGTAGCAATAAATAGAACGAAATAAATAAGTAATAAAAACTAAAAGCAAAATGACTACATAAGCAAGTAAGCCATAAATTAGAAGAATAATGAAGTAACTAATAATAGTAAAAGTGGTAAATGAAAACGAATGGATAAAGACAAAAATAGATAAAAGGCATATGAGAATAAAAATAAAATATAAAATAGAAGCAAAAGGTAAGGATAAAGATAACAGTAAGAACAACAATAACAATAATGAGCAATAAAATAGCATATGAATAGAAATAAAAATAACATAAAATAGATAAGTAAAATAAATCATAAAAAAGATAAAATAAAATATAACAAAATAAAGAGAGGGCTCACGCGCTCCTTTACACTACGAAGGTGAAATAAAAATCAGGGGATAAAGAAATTTCATTTGATTAAAACGGGGGATGAATTTTATTATCGGGAAGCACACTCATTTTTATTCTCTTGTCTCATTAATATAAGGAGGGTGAAAATGAAATACCTCAATTTATTAAGATGCTTTGAGTGAGTTAAACCTTGTTTATGGAGTTAAAAATGGTTCTTAAAGATCCACTATAGACCAAAAGCTCAAGAGTTATGAAGAAATTCCTTTAAAGCATATTTTAGTCTTAAGGGGCATTTTGATAATTTTGAGTGCTTTCAAATCCTTTGACCTTAAAAAGTGATTTCTAACCTCCAAATAGAGGATTTTATCTTATATTAGTGATGAATAAACGATTTGAAAAGAAAAGTCAACTCTTGGTTAATTTCGGAGCTTTAAAGGCTTAAAGCATGGTTTTGCCTAAAATGGCAAAAACATTTCATCTCCATTTTTAGATAATTCGGGAATTTCTAAAGGAGGGTTAAAATGAGATCTCAAGACTTGAGGGGCCTTGTTTTAAATTATTTTCAATATTAAGAATATGTGCAAGTCATATGCCTATTTTTCCATATAAATCTCTTTTCTCTCTCTCCTTTCATTTTGGATTCACGTTTTCAATCTTCCCAACTCCCTACTCTGTTCAAGAACATGAGGAGCAGCAGCATCAAAGGGAAAACCCTTGTTCTTCAATTCTCCACTCCAAATCTACTCCCTAAGTTGATTATTAATGGTTCTTGGCAACTAAAGACAACTTGAAACTGGCTAGCGCTCCTGATACGTCCCCTGACAGGTCGTGGACGTTTCGTTGACTCAAATTAACTTGATAGTTTAAGGAAAGATACGAGATAAAATTAAACTGGAAACTCCATTTTGATTGAGCATTTACACACATGAAATTCACTCAATCTCCCTCGCCCCACACACGGACTCTTGGGACACTTTCGACTTTACCCCTAAAGTCCTTAACCCTCACCTGACTATCGGCCTACGGTTCACCGACCGCTCCACGACCTATCGGTCTATGAAATTCCCAAAGTATTGACACTCTAACCGAGTCCTCGCTAGCTCACCAACTCTCTAGTACTTACACACACTCTTGTCTGACTCACACTTGCTCATATTGTATCTCTTCTTCTTTTTTTCTCGCAAGCTTGAATTACATAGGACATAAATGCTCATTTATATACACGTTAGTTAAGGTGTAACTAACGGCCTATGAATATGTAGACTCTACAAGTAGATTACTTCTTCTTCTCTTACACTCTACTGCAGATTATCTTCCAACTTGATCTGGAGCTATCAGCACACGTGTTGCCTTGTGATTGGCCAAGTTGGTGGCGCGTCTCCCAAGTGGTCGGTCACCACTAGCACACTTCAACTTGTCTGACCTTGTATAGTTAATTAATGCTCATAAATGCTCTCTTCTGAATTTATTACAGCTATGTAATTATGTTCATTTAATAGCCTTTGCTTATCTTGTTATCTCGCACATTGATGAGCTACTCCTTTTGTCGTGAGCTAGTTGCTTGTGTGGGTGTGGACACATCTGAGTGAGTTTGTCAACATTGCTAACACATTTCCGTCTTTGTTTAATGTCTGAAGCATGAGGTATGTGATAGTGTGGTTCTTGACAACTTGTGAGTTGCTAGAAGTTCTCCGGAGCTCTCGCAGACAGGTGCCTGATTGGTTGGGCACATGTCGTAGGATGAGTGCGCTTGCAACCTTGCGTGCTAAGCCACTTATTCACCTGTTTATCTGAATGATAAGCTTGACAAACATGTTAGATAAACACCACATGTTTTCTATCATCAAAACTAAAGGTCCTTGACTTCACAATTTCTCCCATTTGATGATGGCAACCGATAAAATAATATGTACTATGACAACTCAAAGATTTAAAATTTTGAGAGGTATTCTGTAACACCCTGGATTTTGCCTCATTATAAAGTAGAAAACGATATGAATCGAACACCGCAAACGAGGATTAAAACGAATGTCAAACAAGGCTTAAAACTAAGAAAGAAGGTCTGTCCGAACATTAGTCCGAACATGTGAGTTCGGACATGTGCTGAGACTTACAGTTCAGATCCGCCCTCACATGCTGTCTGAGACTTAGTGAGACTTTGTCAATTAGCTTAGGTATTTATTACCTAGAGAGCACACATAGAATACTCCTCTTTACTCCTTGTTACGCATTGATCAAAGCCGAGAGTAGAGCTAGTGTTGGATGAGACAGAACACTTCTGTCGAATCCCAAGATAGGAAGCTAGGTTGTAATTCACATTGAATTTCAATACAAGCAGAATCCTATCTTGTCAATTTTAAACAAAAGCTTCCGCGTCATTATCTTCTACAAATACTTGTTCTCCAAGCAGGGTTGGTGTACTAAACACCTCAGACCTACTCCTCAGCACCCAAACGATTTATTTGGTGTATTAAATACTAAGAAATTATCCTAGAATTCAATAGTTTAATATATCGTCAGGTTGCAAAAATCCCGGTCGAAATAGTATAGTAATTAAAGAAGCGACCGGGGTGTCAATCCACGGGACTCGATGAGTAAGTCTAGCCTTAGGTATTGGTTAACTCGAAAGGGGGTTTTTGTTTTGGTTTTGGGTTGCAAATAAATAACAGGAAAGTAAATAGCAGATAAAGTAAAGTGATAGTTTTGGGAGTGTGAACGGTACTCTAGGTTCAGGGAGTTGTTTCACTAGCTAGGTTCTGCATATTCTACTGCTTAAGTGGAGACTTGGATCGGCTTGTAATTCTCAATTATCTATTCTGTATTAAGTCATAATTCCAGATAGCTCATCTAGACAGGGCATGTAGTTCTAGTCTAGACCTAGCAAGTATATCTAGATGGTTTTTATCGCTCAGAATTACTAGTCTGGTTGGTTCAATCCGGACTAAAGCTCCTAGTGACTAAAGTAATCTATCCGATTGCAATTATCACAGGTAACAGGTTAATAGGACCGTCAATGCTAATCACCTTGTCTGATCATAACATGATTCGAGGGCTTATAATAACTTAGCAACGTTTATTAAAAGCACTTAAAAGCATTAACCTGAACAATCCAAATTGTCTCAACAAGCAGCAAAATAATGCAGAGTTTAACTAATTACAACATCCCTTCCCCTAGAGTAAATCCTTTTAGCTAGACATAGCATTATAATCATAAATGAGAGAGAGTTAGAAGAAATCATCTGTTACGAAGATCTTCTTGCTCGCTCCGTCCTTTGTCCTTGCTCCGTGCTAGCTTGAAGGTTGATCTCGGTGATAATGGAGTGGATTGGGTGAAATGGGGCGAAAGTGGAAGTTTGGGCGATTTTGTGAGGTGTCCGGCTGTGTAGGGTCGGACACAGAACCGGACGTGAGATGTGGTTGTCCGGATGTCTGGGTCGGACTCGATCCGGACGTGGGTGGATGGGCTTGTCCGGATCCGGACAAGGGTCGGACAAGGCTAAATGCAGTGAAATGGATACGGGATGTGAGGAAGTTTACGGAGGAAGATTTAGTGAATGGAGCAGATGAACGTGAATGAAGATGCAGGTTTAGGAGGAAGGGTGATGAATGGAGATGGAGAGAGGAATATAGAGAGGAGATGAGTGAAGTCAGGTACGAATTGAAATGAAAGGAGAAGGGGTGTTTATATAGGGTTAGAAGGGAAACACATTAGTGGAAGTTTGGTAAAGGGTAGTTGATTGAGGAAAATTGGAGTATCTCCATTAATGCGCCGCTCCCTGTTTACTCGCCGCCTGTCTGTTCGATAATTAGCCGAAAGGCTAATTATCGGTGCGTGCTTTTATTTTTCAATTCTGTGTGACGTCCGGATCGTGTCCGGATTGTGTCCGGATCCGGACGTGACACAGAGTTTCAGATCTGGATCTCGACTCTCGGATCTGGAATTTTAGTCATGTCCGGATTGCGTCCGGCCAATTACACCCGGACAAGAGATGTCCGGCTTTGTGTCCGGCCAAACCAATCCGGACAAGACCAATTTTCTGTCTCTTGTCCTGATTTGTTCCCCGTTTGTTGTGTTGTAATCCTTATGATGTATAATCTTTATTTCCTGGGTTTTTCCTGCATTTAACATATATAACACATCAGTTCTTATCAAAGCATCAATTTTAGGAAAAACACATAATAAGTGGGAAACATTGCCTGAATTGTTACAAATTATAAGGTATTTAAACCCTAAAAAGCCTATATGTTTCACACTTATCAACTTCCTCACACTTAAGCTTTTGCTTGTCCTCAAGCAAAATAGGAATAAGAATATCTCTAAAACCTTCAAATAATCTCAAATTTTAAACAAGTGCAGGGCGAAATCAAACCAAGTGATAAATGAAAGAATAATCTCGCTCTCTGAGGTAGGTTTTCACAAACAGTGAAGCAGGAACAATTTTTGTAAAAGCATAGAGAAACTAGATTGTAGAAAACAAGTTAACTTAGCTTGGGACTTTCCACCATTTTCATTTCTCTAACCTTTGGATGACAAGAGGTGTGAAGTAATGCCTTATTCCGCAATACCTTTCAACACCACGTACTCATGATCAAAAACAAAAATTAAACTGCAATGAATTCTTTTCTTTCACATGCAAAATATTCTTCTTCCAAGAATTATATACAAAACAAACGAAATATTGTGAATTGCAGAGTTTATTCCGTAACCCAGACTTTTCTCTCTATCCATGTAACGGTGTTGGGCCAACTATCCCAGATCACGAGACCTTAGGTAGATAGGTGATAAGGCACCCTTAAGACTTAATAACCGGATAGACGAGGCCTGCTATTGTTAGGAAAAAAATTTTGATCAGTGGAGTACCTTGCCTTACCCTTTTCATTCCAAACATTCACTTCATTTCCAAAATCCCAAGCTAAAATAATCTGGTTTCCACAATTAGCCAATCTACCAGATTTTTAGTGAAAGAGAGTATTTTTAAATAAAACTATTTTTATACAAACCTCATCAAACAAAAAGATTCCTACGGTTTTCACTTTGGTTTAACAACACTCGTTGTGCACAGGCATTAGAGAAGCAAAAAGCAAGTGTGGCATTAAAGCACAATTAGCATGTTTTCAGGGAAAGGTCTCTCCTTCCTCACACTTAAGATGAGCAATGTCCTCATTGGTCAAAGATGAAAAACAGAGAAAAGAGCTTTCAAAACATGCTATACTCATAATAGATGCATATGCAATAATTAACCCTCAACGCAACAAATGTGGAACATCAAATAAGTGAAGGTGGAACTGAGACTCCCCTGGTGTTATGGATTGAGGAAGATGTTCTTCCTCACACTTGAAGTTTGGCAGGGGTCGAGAGATTCCTTTGAGTCACAGACAGTATACGTTGTGTGCAGATTAAGAGTTGCTAAATTTTCACTGGCAAGTACAACCACAGAATAAAGTGCATTAACTCGAACTACAGAGAATATTTGAATCGAATGAGTCATATTTAGAGAAAGAATACTCCCCATAGTTTAAGCTTAGCAGACATTCGCAAGTAGTGTGGTTCCATTTCCTGTACTTATAGCCATTTGTTTCGCAGTAGAGGTGACATGTAAAGTAAATCATTTTAGAACGCTGCACTGCTCAGAGAAACATAAATTTAGCAATTTAGAATTAAAACACTGCTAATATATCAAATACCACTTCTCCTGCAGTCCCATGTTTCCGTTAGTTTAACAATCAAAGGAAAAATAAGTCAAAGAAAAAAGAAAAGAAAAAACAGAAAAAACAACAAAAGAAAAGAAAGCAGTAAAAATAGAGTGGCTGTCACTGAGGCGGTGGTGGTGGTGGTGGTGGCTGTGGTGGTCTCGCTCCCAACTGGGCATGAGCATCTGCAGAGCTGGGTGGTGGGTCTGATGAGCAGCTGTCTCTCTCTGCAAAGCATCACTGCGCTCAAGCGCCCGGCGAGCAGGGTCTGTGTCAGATGGAGATCTGCTCTGCCTGGAGGTGCCCTGTGTCTGGCGGCGGATCTCATCTATGTGTCCCTCCATGCGCACCTGGCGCTGCTGGACATCCCCAAATGCTGCTCCATACCCCCGAATCTCTGCTCCATCCTCTGCTGCTGCTGGAGAATGGAGTCCATCATGGTCTGCATCTCCTGGGGATGCTCATCACAGGGGCCGTGGGGGGCGCCATGGTAGCAGTGGCCGGTGTGGAGCTGGAGCTCGCAGATGTACCCGTAGATCCTAGGCCCGAGCTGCCCTTCACCCAGCTCCCGTCAAGGCGCAAGAAGCCCCATCTCCTAAAGGTCGTAAGGGAGATGGGTGTCTCACCCTCCCTCATACTATATCAGTGAAGATCTCCTCGGGGAGGGTAGAGACAAGAAGATGATAGATGAAGATAGGGAAGATAGGGTGATCTTCTTCTTCTTCGTCCACAGATAAGTGACACCTTATGCAGCTGTCTGAACATGATGAAAGGGAGGGAGAGCTGCTGGGCTGCTGGATGTGGTGAGGCTAGGAGGTAGTCTAGGAGGACACAATCCTCGTCAGAAGCATCATTCCCAGCCTGAGGCCGGATCTGATGACTGAGGATCTCAGCTAGGGTCCTCTGCTGAAGGGATGGGAGAATGGCATACGGGTATACAGTCTTGTTCTCCTCACCCCGTCGGCGAGTAGTACTCCCGACCTCTAGTAACCACCTAGACTTACTCTGCCTAAGTGCATCCTCCGAAAAATCTATATGCCTATCATAGTCGTCTGGGAGGAATAATAGATCAGAAAAGGTCTCAGGGGTTACCTCTACCTCGTACCCTGTACGTATGAAGTAATGCTGTGTGTCGTGTCTGACGCCACAGCATTGGCGTAAAACTCACGTACCAGCTCTGGGGAGAAAACACCCACGCCCATGCGCAGGATACTGCTGGCGCCAATACCCTCGAATATGGCTGGGGCCCGGCCTCAGCTGCGGCCTCATCAGTGATGCGCCTCTCTATGACGAAGGCTCCACCCCTATCGTACCAAGCCCTGGTGGTAGCGGATCTGAAACCATCCTCTCGGAGTGGTGACTCGAACGGCTCTGACTCGTCGTCAGGGCGTGGGTTCCTCGAAGAGGAACCCTGCGTGCAGGACCACCTCTAGTGCGAGCCATCTATCAGATAAAACACAAGCAATAAGTAAACAGAAGCAACAACCACAAAAACTCGAAACCAATCGAGCACATGTTCTATTTGAACATATCATTTCACACAGTTTATTTGGAGAACAAGGCATTAAAACAGCCAAACATTGCAAACAATAGCTGGCATCACCACAACAGACTAGGAAACAATTGCACAAAAAATTGCAAATTTACACATGTCCGGACCTACGTCCGGGTCACCTTAGCCGGACGCAGTCCGGACGCGACCAGAAACCTAAAAAAATTCGCCGCGACAGAAAACGTCGATTTCACTCAATTCAACAGAAGGCACTCATTTCACAGAAACCCTCACTGATTCTTCGTTCCAACAACAGTTAAGCACAGAAATCACAAACTACATCTCATTCTAACCTTTAATCGCCGAATTGCAACTGAAATTGAAAGATTTAAACGTTTCGAAAAAAACCTGTTGCAGTGCGTGTGCGGTTTGCGAATTTTTGGAGAAGGGAGAAGAAATGGAAGTGCAGGGACGAGGGGTACTGGCGGCGGTTGGTGGTTGTCGGAGCTGGGGCGGCGCGGGTGAAAACGGACGGGTGGTGGTGGAGGCGTTAATGGAGGATGAGGGAAAAGGGGGGATGTTTTTCTGGGTTTGGGGTGCGTCTGGAGGTAGAAGGTGACGAAGAGGGAAAGAGGAAGAACGAAAGAGAAAAAGAAAATTAAAACTGGGCCGCTTTTAGTCTTGTCCGGATTGAGTCCGGATCCGGACAGCTAGGGTTTGGGATTGTCCGGGTCGTGTCCGGCTGTGGAGCCGGACACGTTAAAAGCTTCTTTTTTTTTTTTATATATTAAATTAAATTAAAAAAACACCACTCTAAATGCCCAATCAAGTAAATTAAAAAATTACACAAAGAATAAAATAAACAAATCACACGACATGCAGAAATTAAATAGCAAGAGTGTTTAAGGACTCCCTGATCCTTGATGAACATTGCCATGATTCTTCCTCACACTTGAGTTCAGTTTAGCATTAGAGTGAATTACCTGAAAGATTAAATCTGCAAAACCAGAAGAACTCAAGTGGAACCAGATAAAACCATTAGTTATAAAGTAAGAGCCATGGCTCTTTCGGTTGCACAATAGTGATTAACACTCTGCTAAATAAGAACAAAAGAGGAAAAATAAATAAACCAAGGAAAAGATACAAACCGGTGGGTTGCCTCCCACCAAGCTGCCCGGAGTTAAAGTCTCTGGCTAGACTTTTCAGATAAGGTCAAGAAGGCGCGCCATAGCAGCTAGCAATAGTTTTCTTCTTCAGTTGAAGTACCATTGCTGGCGCGGCTTTTGGATGCTTTGGGAGGTGGTGCTGCAATACAGATAGAAGAGATAGAATTTATGGAATTGGAGCTTTCAATTAAGGATATACCTGGTGCAGGAGGCTGAGAAAGGTATCGCCTAGGTACTTCTTTAATCGAGCACCATTTACTTTGAATACTTCTCCTGTCTTATTCTCTAGCTCATAAGCACCATAAGTAGTGATCCCCACAACTTTGAATGGACCTGCCCAATGTGATTTCAACTTACCAGGAAAGAGGCGCAGCCTGGAATTATAGAGCAACACTAGATCCTACTTTGAATTCTCTTTATGAATCATCTGATCATGGATTCTCTTTGTTCGCTCCTTATAAATTTTGGAACTGTCATAGGCCTGCTCTCTGAGTTCCTCAAGTTCAGATAGTTGAAATTTTCTCTTTTCTCCAGCAGTGTGCATATCAAAATTCAGGGCTTTCAATGCCCAGTAAGCTTTGTGCTCTAATTCGACTGGAAGATGGCAAGCTTTTCCATACACAAGTTTAAAAGGAGACATACCTATAGGAGTCTTGAAAGCAGTCCGGTATGCCCACAAAGCATCATCTAATTTAACTGACCAATCCTTCCTTGATGCACTTACCGTCTTTGTAGGATCCATTTCAGCTCACGATTAGTCACTTCTGCCAGACCATTAGTTTGGGGGTGGTAAGGTAATGCCACCTTGTGAGTCACCCCATATTTAGTCATTAAGGAGTCGAATGCTCGGTTGCAGAAGTGGGAGCCACCATCACTGATAATTGCCCTGGGCACCCCGAATCTGGTGAATATGTGTTTCTTCAGGAATTTCACCACTGTTTTGAATCAGCATTGTGGCATGGAATAGCTTCTACCCACTTGGAGACATAATCTACAGCTACCAGGATGTATTGGTTTCCATGAGATGAAGGAAAAGGGCCTGTGAAATCAATGCCCCAACATCAAAAAGTTCTACCTCAAGAATACCTTTCTGAGGCATCTCATGCTTTCTGGAGATGTTTCCCATCCTCTGACAAGGATCACAATGGGAGCAGAAATGGTGGACATCTTTATGAAGAGTAGGCCAGTAAAATCCACACTCCAATATCTTTGCAGCTGTTCTTGTATAACCATGATGGCCACCTGCCTCTTTAGCATGACAGAATTCGATGACACTCTGGATCTCCTTATCTGGAAGGCATCGCCTCATCAAGCCATCAGCACAGATCCTGAACAGATATGGATCCTCCCAGATATAGTGGCGGGTTTCTGATAAGAATTTCTTCCTCTGATTATAGCTGTAGTCATGAGGAATTAAACCAGTAGCAAGATAATTAACTAAATCAGCATACCATGGTTCATCTACCTTTCCAATTTTAAATACCGTCTCATCAGGGAAAAATTCATTGATCGGGATTCCATCATCAGGGACATCAAGTCTAGATAAGTGATCAGCAACTCCATTCAGCTTCCCCTTTTTATCCACAACTTCTAAATTGAATTCTTGGAGAAGTAGGATCCACCTCAGAAGTCTTGGTTTCGATTCATCTTCTGAAAAAGGTACTTGAGGGCTGAATGATCTGTATGTACTATTACCTTGCTGCCAAGCAGATATGGTCGAAACTTGTCTAGAGCAAACACCACAGCTAGCAACTCCTTCTCTGTAGTAGTGTAATTTTTCTGTGCATCAATTAAGGTCTTGCTAGCATAAGTGATTACCCTCAACATCTTATCTTTCTTCTGACATAATGCGGCGCCAACAGCATAGTCACTCGCATCCGTCATGATCTCAAATGGTTCAGACCAATCCGGTGGGACCACAATAGGTGCTGAACAGAGCTTCTCTTTGATAGTCTGAAATGCTGTCAAGCACTCCTCTGTAAACTGAAATTTGATGTCCTTCTGAAGCAAGTCTGACAGGGGTTTAGCAATTTTTGAAAAGTCCTGTATAAACCTCCTGTAAAACCCTGCATGACCAAGAAAAGATCTTACATCTTTAACTGAATTTGGTGGGGGCAGTTTTTTATTACCTCGATCTTGCCTTGTCCACCTGGAGGCCTTCTTTTGACACCTTATGCCCAAGCACAATTCCTTCTTGTACCATGAAGTGGCACTTCTCCCAATTCAGCACAAGGTTAGTGTCCTCACAGCGAGCCAAAATCTGGTCTAATTGCTCCAAACAAACATCAAAGCTTTGTCCATAGACAGAGAAGTCGTCCATGAACACTTCAATACTTTTCTCAATAAATTCATTAAAAATAGCCATCATACATCTCTGAAATGTGGCTGGAGCATTGCAGAGACCAAAGGGCATCCTCCTGTAAGCAAAAGTACCATAAGGACAGGTGAAGGTAGTCTTCTCCTGATCTTCTGGTGCAATGGGAATCTGGAAATAACCGCTGTACCCATCAAGGAAGCAGTAGAACTCTTTCCCTGCTAACCGCTCCAACATTTGATCAATAAATGGTAGTGGGAAATGGTCCTTCCTTGTGGCCTCATTCAAGCGCCGGTAATCGATGCACATCCTCCAACCTGTGGTTTGCCTCTGGGGTACCAATTCACCTTTCTCATTTGGCACTGCAACTATCCCCCCTTTCTTTGGAACAACCTGGACTGGGGATACCCACTGGCTGTCAGAAATAGGGTAGATAATACCTGCATCAAGAAGCTTTAGTACCTCGGCCTTGACCACCTCCTTTAGATTTGGATTCAACCTTCTCTGAGGCTGTCTCACTGCCTTGTAATTTCCTCCATATGAATCCGGTGTGTGCAGAAACCTGGATTAATCCCTTGATGTCAGCAACTGTCCATCCCATGGCACTCTTATGTTTCTTTAGCACCTCCAGAAGTCTAGATTCCTGCAAAATAGACAAAGATGCAGAGATAATAACAGGCAGGGTGTTACCCTCTGCCAAGAAAACATATTTGAGATGGGAGGGGAGAGATTTAAGTTCCAAGGTAGGAGGCTTCTCTATTGAAGGTATGGGTCTTTGGATGGATCGTTCCAACTTTTCCACAGGAGGAGAGGAGGAACGAAAGTATGATTTCCCGTGATTCAGCTGCTGGACGACCGAGGCCATCTCAAGACTGTCTTTGTCATCCTCAATGGATCGACTTATTACCTGTTCTAAAGTATCAGAAAACTTAAACAACGAATCAAAAGAATCAGTACTCCTATAGGTGTAGTCATCATCAAGATCATAAGAATTATCAAGTAAATCAGCAGAGAAAACAGCTTGAGAAGAAGTGTGTTTTTCCGCATAATCTTATTATGTCAAAGCTTAATTCTTCATCATGGAATTTCAAGGTAATCTTCCCCTTGTCAACATCAATAACAGTCTTTGCAGTTCTGAGGAAGGGTCTACCTAGAATCAGAGGTACCTCAACATCTTCGTCCATGTCAAGGATCACAAAATCAGCGGGGAAGAAAAACTTACCCACACTAACAACTACATTTTCAACCATACCTCTGGGTGTGATCGATGATCTATCAGCCAACTGGAGTCTGAAATGAATGGGAACGAGCTCACCTGCATGAAGCTTTTTAAACATGGTGTATGGCATCAGGTTGATGCTCGCTCCTAGATCGCAGAGACCGTATCCGCAATCCATGTCTCCAATTGAACAGGGGATGATGGGCTGACCAGGATCACCACGCTTTGGAGGCAGCATCTGTCGGAGAGCTGCTGAACAAGTTTCGGTCAGCTGGATGGTGTCCTTCTCTTTATATTTCCTCTTATTCGAAATCAGATCCTTTACAAATTTAGCATAATTCGGCATTTGCTTAATCGCATCAATAAGAGGGATATTAATAGTCAGCTTTCTAAAAACATCTAAAAATCTTCCAAATTGCTCATCGAGCTCTCGCTCTTTGAGTCGGTTTGGAAATGGAAGTTCCTTTGCAGATATTTTCCCCTTTTTATTTTTAACAGCAGTAGAAAGAGAGGAAGAAGGAATAGGAGCCTGGGTCTCCTCAGAAACTACCTCAGGAGGGGCGGGATGCCCTGATGGTGCACCGGCGGTGTTAGAAAGAGGCTCGGTCTCTTCATCAGTACGGCTTCCTGCCACTTGGTCTTTTAAATTCCTCCCACTTCTCAGGGTAACTGCTGCTGCTTCAGAATCCTCGCAGTCTTCGTCTGAGACCGACACTGCCTTCAACTGCTCTTTTGGATTGGTTTCTGGTGGGAAGGCAATGATCCAGAAGGTCTCTGCTGCATGAGGAATTGAGTCAACTGACTCATTGTTCCTTGCATCTCCACCATGGCGTTCTCTAGTTTCTGGTTGATTACCGCTTGCTGTTCTTGAGAAGCCATCAGCTTATCCACCATCTCCTTTAATTTGCATTGTTTGAGCTCAAAGATGGTTGCTGAGCTTGAGGTTGCTGTGGCCGGAATTGATTATATTGAGGCCTTGAAAAACCGGGTGGTCCCCCCTGATTCGTCCTCTGAGGCTGCAATTGATGTGAATTAATGCATTGTTAGGATTTCCATACCTCAGATTTTGGTGCTGATTCTGCACCAGGGTTGCCTGTTGTTGAACTGGCCTATTACATTGGCCTCCTCGGTTTGCCTCATCTCGGCTACTTGTGGGCAGTCCTCATAGTCGTGTGCATCCCCACATTGAGAGCAGCAAGCTTCGTTTGTAGAGATTTTCTTGGCGGATTGCCTGGTGGTTGCCCCATGGTGAGCTGTTCGAGCATCTTCGCCATGCTTCCCATCGTGGTCCTCATCTGTGCTTGCTCAGCGGCTAGCTGTTCCATCATTGGGTCTGGAGCTCTGGAAGAACTCTGACCTATGGAAAATACTCGTCCTCCACTGCTGCTCCATTGGCGAAGCTCCTCACAGTAGGACTCCATAGCTGCCATGAACTCCTCCCCACTTTTTGCTAGCAGGTTTCCTCCTATGCCGGATCTTATCTCGCCTCTGTGTTCGTCTTTCAACCCCTGGAAGAATCCCTGAGCTAGTGAAGTGATGTCCTGACCATGATGAGGGCACTGTCGGAGTAGCTCCTTGAATCGGTCCCACGCCTCACAGACTGTCTCATTACCCTTCTGTTTGAATGCCATCAGGTCGGCAATCATTTGTCGTGTCCGGGAGATGGGAATGTACTTCTCGTAGAATTTGTCCATCATCTGCTCCCAGGTGGTAATGATGCCTGGCGGTAGTCTGTGGAACCATTTCGAGGCTTCTCCTGACAAGCTGTGCTGGAACAGGCTCAATCTGGCGTACTCCTCCAATCCTTGAGATAAACCAAGAGAGTCCAAGTGTACAAGAAAGCGATGTACATGGTCCAATGTATCTGATGGGTCTGCACCTGAAAAAGTACCTGCAGGGTGATTTCTAACCGCATTGGATTGGTGAGAAGGTTTTACCTTTTGCCAATCGGCTATAGTTCTGCAGTTAGATTGGGTAGAACCACTGGCCCTCGTCTTGGTGTGGCTGGTGGTCTGTTTATCCTTCCCATTGTGTACTGAGTCACTGCACCTCCTCCAATTTGGTCATGATTTGCCGCCATGTTGAAGTCAAGCTGCCTTCTTGCTCTCAGAGCTTGGAGGTAGACTCTTTCGATTTCAGGATCGAAGTCTGTATCTGGGGGACCAGTTGAGCGTGTTTCGCATCCACTAGGCGCTTATAATCAGCCCGAGAAAAGGAACAAAATGAGTGAGTTTTAAAGTAATGAAAATGGCACACAAAACAAATTAAAATCAAAATATATTACAAAACAAACGATATAAAAAGTGTGTTGTGATAGAGTAACAAATTAACCAAGGCTAGGGACTAGACAAAAGTCAAGTCCCCGGCAACGGCGCCATTTTGCAAACGATTTATTTGGTGTATTAAATACTAAGAAATTATCCTAGAATTCAATAGTTTAATATATCGTCAGGTTGCAAAAATCCCGGTCGAAATAGTATAGTAATTAAAGAAGCGACCGGGGTGTCAATCCACGGGACTCGATGAGTAAGTCTAGCCTTAGGTATTGGTTAACTCGAAACGGGGGTTTTGTTTTGGTTTTGGGTTGCAAATAAATAACAGGAAAGTAAATAGCAGATAAAGTAAAGTGATAGTTTTGGGAGTGTGAACGGTACTCTAGGTTCAGGGAGTTGTTTCACTAGCTAGGTTCTGCATATTCTACTGCTTAAGTGGAGACTTGGATCGGCTTGTAATTCTCAATTATCTATTCTGTATTAAGTCATAATTCCAGATAGCTCATCTAGACAGGGCATGTAGTTCTAGTCTAGACCTAGCAAGTATATCTAGATGGCTTTATGCTCAGAATTACTAGTCTGTTGGTTCAATCCGGACTAAAGCTCCTAGTGACTAAAGTAATCTATCCGATTGCAATTATCACAGGTAACAGGTTAATAGGACCGTCAATGCTAATCACCTTATCTGATCATAACATGATTCGAGGGCTTATAATAACTTAGCAACGTTTATTAAAAGCACTTAAAAGCATTAACCTGAACAATCCAAATTGTCTCAACAAGCAGCAAAATAATGCAGAGTTTAACTAATTACAACATCCCTTCCCCTAGAGTAAATCCTTTTAGCTAGACATAGATTATAATCATAAATGAGAGAGAGTTAGAAGAAATCATCTGTTACGAAGATCTTCTTGCTCGCTCCGTCCTTTGTCCTTGCTCCGTGCTAGCTTGAAGGTTGATCTCGGTGATAATGGAGTGGATTGGGTGAAATGGGGCGAAAATGGAAGGTTTGGGCGATTTTGTGAGGTGTCCGGCTGTGTAGGGTCGGACACAGAACCGGACGTGAGATGGAATGTGGTCTGTCTGGGTCGGACTCGATCCGGACGTGGGTGGAATGGCTTGTCCGGATCCGGACAAGGGTCGGACAAGGCTAAATGCAGTGAAATGGTACGGGATGAGAGCGATGTTTACGGAGGAAATTTAGTGAATGGAGCAGATGAAGTGAATGAAGATGCAGGTTTATGGAGGAAGGTTTGATGATGAGATGGATGAGAGGGACTAATAGAGAGGAGAGAGTGTGAAGTCAGGTACGAATTGAAATGAAAGGAGAAGGGTGTTTATATAGGGTTAGAAGGGAAACACATATTAGTGGAAGTTTGGTAAAGGGTAGTTGATTGAGGAAAATTGGAGTCTTTCCATTAATGCGCCGCTCCCCTGTTTACTCGCGCCTGTCTGTTCGATAATTAGCCGAAAGGCTAATTATCGGTGCGTGCTTTTTATTTTCAATTCTGTGTGACGTCCGGATCGTGTCCGGATTGTGTCCGGATCCGGACGTGACACAGAGTTTCAGATCTGGAATCGACTCTCGGATCTGGAATTTTTAGTCATGTCCGGATTGCGTCCGGCCCAATTACCCGGACAAGAGATGTCCGGTTTGTGTCCGGCCAAACCAATCCGGACAAGACCATTTTTTGTCTCTTGTCCTGATTTGTTCCCGTTTGTTGTGTTGTAATCCTTATGATGTATAATCTTTATTTCCTGGGTTTTTCCTGCATTTAACATATATAACACATCAGTTCTTATCAAAGCATCAATCTTTAGGAAAAACACATAATAAGTGGGAAACATTGCCTGAATTGTTACAAATTATAAGGTATTTAAACCCTAAAAAGCCTATATGTTTCACACTTATCACGCACGTTGGAGGACGTCTCCTCCATAGCTAGTCCCCCATTCCGACACCCAGGGTCGAGGAAGCGGAGTCACCTCTAGACTCCAGGATAAGCCCACCAATTTGTCACTTCCCCCATTCCGACACCCAGGGTCGAGAAAAGCGGAGTCACCTCTAACTCCAGGATGTGCTTCACAATTGCCGCCTCCCCATCGACACCAGGGTCGAGAAAGCGGAGTCACTCTAGACTCCCAGTATAGGATCCTCATAGACGGTCGAACGATCTGATGCAGAACCTCCTCCCGAGTGCAAAACTGCGCGGCCGAGATGTTGTCTTCTCGAGTTATTCTCATATTTCCACCAGTTGGTATTTAATGTTTCATTGTTCATTAATAGCTTGAAACCATAGTGGGCGTCGTTAGAAGTCCTAATAGTTAGAGAGGAGTTGTCTTTTGTATAGTTTTTTTGTTTGTCTACGTGGT